>CM071926.1:19373553-19508588 GCA_016081115.2 Rehmannia glutinosa | reverse complement strand
TCCCGAATAGCAGGACATATTTTGTCGATCACGAAGCCACGACGGCCTGTGAAAATCATGTGTAATATTGCTAATGAGTTGGGCGGGCAACATAAAATAGAGTGACAACCGATGTTGGATTTTATCAACTTGGCCCAACGGGCTCCTTTGCCACTCTGTCACCCGCTAAGTCCCATTCTGAATTTCCTAACCCTGGTCAAATTCTAACATCATGAAAAAAAAAAAAAATTAAAGCACAATTAGGCCGATGAACTTTCTTTTTCGACACGCCACCACAACTTAGCCCATAATTGAGCGCCCAACAATTTAAAATCGTAAAGTCGAGAGGAAGAATGAGAGTAGTATTGTAATATTGGGCTAATTGGGCCTGTCATCGAAAGAGATTGACATAATAGCTTGAACTATTGGATCTTTCAGTCATAGTCAACACTCAACAGACAAACCAAGGAACTAATTTAGTGCGGGCCGCGATTAGGGGCGTCAATTTGTGGCACGATCGATAACTGATACTTAACCTTACGAATTTAAGCGGTTTGAGTCAAAATTGTTCGGACACGCTTAACACGGGAAATAAATAGACCTAATATTTTGTGATGTTTTAGTTGGTTATATGATCATTGTCAACACTCACCAATTAGTTAGCTAATAGTTAGTTAATAAATCAGTTTAGTTAGTTGACAATATTCAAATTTGAATTAGTTAGCTAATAGTTAGTTAATAAATCGTTTTAGTTAGTTACAATATTCACTATAGTTAATAAATGGAAGGCAATGTACACAAATTCAATCATCAAGTTGTATCAATGAACATGCGCTTTCATCTTTCTATCTCTCTTTCTATCTTTCTCCTCGCTCTCATTCTCGATTGATCAAGTTAACATGGTATCGCTTGATATCAAATCCGCTCAATCAAAATCTTGCACTCTGATTTCTTGATCAGTTTCCTGAATTCTTGATCGTTTTCTCTTTAATTTCTTCATACAATTTCTATATTCTTCATATGGCTTCCGATTCTAGTGAAATTCCCCGAAGAAATCCTCGTGTTCCAAGACAGTTCAATGAAGAACTCCCATGTTCCCAAACAAATTAATCCAATGAGATGATTTTCAATCGCCATACTTTCTTCATCCATCTGATAATCCAAAATGAATAGTCTATGAACCGTTTACGAGGGACAACTACATATCTTGGAGTAGAGCGGTTTCTATGGCCTCGACCGTGAAGAACAAGAATTCGTTTATTGACGGCTCACTTCGGCTCCTCCATCAACCGCCTCCCCTATTTGTTTCTTGGCATAGAGCCAATAACCTGGTACTATCTTGGATCTTAAACTCAATTTCAAAGGAAATTAGACAAAGTCTGCTATATTTTACTTGAAAAGAAGTTTGGGATGAGTTAAAAATCGGATACATGCGTAGTGATGGCCCCAGTATTCCATCTTGATAAAGCCCTCGAGTTCCATTTCTCAAGAACACAATCTATAACTTCATACTATAATCGTTTAAGTCTCTTTGGGATGAGTTCCTCAATCACGACTATTATTCAATGTGTTTGTGGCAATTGTTCATGCAATATCTCTCAGAAGAATGGCCGCAATCATCAAGTCGATTCACCATCAAATTTCTTGTGGGGTTGGATGATTCTTATGCTCCTATTAGAGTCAATTATTACCGAATTCTCCCCTACCTAGTCTTGCCAAGGTATATGCACTTCTTCTTCAAGAAGAGAGTCAAAGAAGTCTTACTAATGACAACAATGGTACATTTATCGCTTTCAAATCCTATTGACACTTCAATGGCTATGTTGGCACAAACAATCTTCAACTTCAAGATTTCAAGATAACAAGGATAAAAAGAAACCCAAGTGTTCTCATTGTGGATACACAAAAAGCCACACTATAGATAAGTGTTTCCAAATAATTGGATACCTCCAGGTTGGAAGGGTCCCAAAGGCCCAAGACAAGCTCCCGACCATGCTCATGCCGCAAAGACATTCTCCTAATCAGACTAGTGCTTCTGATGATATTTTTTCCAATGATATGGTTGAGAAATTTTTGGCTTTTGCCAAACAACAGGCTCCATCTAAAGCTGTGAACTCTGATGTCCTTCATACAGATATGCCAGATTCCATTGCAAAGAATCGCCAACACAGTATTTCTAACTCCTTTTGGCCTTGGATACTAGATACAGTGCCACAGATCACATGATTTGTGATTTATCACTATATACAAGCTTGCCACACTCCATATCCTTACCTATACATTTGCCTACTGGAAATGTTGTTGTTGCCACTCATATAGGAGAAGTCAAGTTTTCTGATTCATTAATTCTGAAACATGTTTTATATGTTCCTTCTTTTACTTATAATTTGCTGTCAATTTCAAATTTAACTAAAAATTCCAACTATGCAGCATGTTTTCTATCATCTCATTGTATTTTACAGGACTTGAAAACACAGAGGATGATTGGTTTTGCTAAGGAAACAAATGGACTTTACCACCTCAAACAACACTCAGCTGCTATAGCTTCTAAAGAAACTTTGATGTGGCATAATCGTTTAGGACATATTTTTGCACAGAGATTATCCTTTATTCCAAATTTACAATGTACTTCTAGTAACAGTTTTGATGCATGTGACATCTGCCACTTTGCAAAACAGAAAAAGATCAGTTTCCCTATTAGTTCTACTTGTTCAAACTCTATCTTTGATTTAATACACTGTGATATATGGGGACCATTCTCTACAATTTCTCATAATGGCTTCAAATATTTTCCTGACTATTGTTGATGACTACTTAGATGTGTTTGGATTTATTTGATGAAACAAAAATCAAAAACTAGAACTCACTTAATAACTTTTTACAACTTTGTTTCTACTCGGTTCAACAAATCCATTAAGAGTGTCAGTCCGATAATGGCCTTGAGTTTATGCTTGTTAATTTTTATAAAGAAAAAGAATTTTGCATCAAAAGAGCTGTGTAGAAACACCCCAACAAAATGGAGTTGTAGAAAAGAAAGCATCAACACCTTCTTCAAGTTGCTCGAGCTTTAATGTTTCAAATCAACATTCCTATGGTTTTTTGGGATGAATGTGTGTTAATCAAAGACATATTATAAATAGAGTCCCCACTCCTATTCTTGGTTTTAAAACACCATATGAAAAATTGTTTAATAAAGTTCCCGATTATACTCATTTCAAAACTTTTGGATGTCTTGCTTATGCTTCTACACTTACTTCTCGTAGATCCAAATTTGATCATAGAGCTCAAAAATGTGTTTTATAGGATATTCTTTTGGTTACAAAGGATACAAATTGTATGATCCTCTTACAAAGAAAACTCTTATTTCTAGACATGTTCATTTTTGTGAAAACATATTTCCTTTCAAAATGAGAATGACACAACAACCAGAGTTGCTCCTTTATTTCCTCACAATAATGCTGCGATCTTTGAATGTCAACACTCAATGCTCAATCTCATTTTCACACACAAGTTCAAAGAAGACAACACACAAAGTTCAGCTAGTTACTTCACAAAATCCTATACGAGAATTCCATACAAAATCCTATCTGAATCCCATACAAAATCCTGTTAACATTCCTAGTCCTCAACCTCAAAGAAGATCTACAAGATCTGAGTTAGCTACTCCACATTACCTTGCAGTCTATGATTGTTCATTACCCGCTCTATTCAACCTCAACACTCGGCAGAAAATGAATGCTCAATCGAAAACAATACAAAGATAGTTGATTATCTCACAACAACTCGCTTATCCAAATCTCATAAAGCTTTTACAAACCGCTATTAGCAAGATCATTGAGCCAAAGACTTATAATCAAGCCAAGTTGTTCTTGTTGAATGGCAAGATGCCATGAAAGTGAACTCAATGCTCTTGAAAAGAACAATACATGGATACTAACTACTCTCGCCAAACAAACAAGAACTCATAGGTTGTAAATGGGTATATAAGATAAAATACAAGAGATGGATCTATAGAGAGATATAAATTTAGATTGGTAGCCAAAGGCTACACTCAAGAAGAAGGATTAGACTACTTTGATACATTCTCTCGAGTCACTAAACTCACTACAATTATTGGTGTTAGCCATTGCAGCAGACCTAAGAATTGGTATTTACATCAATCGGATGTAAACAATGCGTTTTGCATGGTGACCTCGATGAAGAAGTATATATGAAGCCTCCTCCGGGTTATTGCAATGATGATGGAGTATGCAAACTCACTAAAAGTCTATATGGCTTGAAACAAACCTCTAGACAATGGTTTGAAATTAACCTCTTGCCTTATTTCCTATGGTTTTTCTCGCCTAAATCGTACTTCTTTGTTTATAAAATCAAATTCTAATTCCATAACCGTTTTATGTATCTATGTTGATGATATCATATTAGCAGTGATAATCTCAATGACATACGAGGCCATAAAAGCTCACCTTGATGATGTATTTACTATTAAAGACCTAGGTGTTCTCAAATATATTCTGGCATTGAGGTTGCTAGAAGAAGAAAGGCATTACATTATGTCAAAGAAAATATGCTTTAGACATCTTAATCGAAAGTGGCTTTCTTGGTTGCAAACCTTGTTCCACACCAACGATTCAAAAGCAAGTTTACAAGCAAAGCAGACTCAACACCATTAGCTAATCCTGCTGAATATAGGAGATTAGTGGGAAGGTTACTCTATTTGACAATAACAAGGCCTGAACTTTCTTACTCTATTCGACTTTATCACAATTCATGGCTAAACCTACAGCTACACATATGTTCAGCCTACAGGATTTTAAGATATATAAAATCCAATCCAGTAAAGTTTATTTTACCCCACTATTTCTACATTGCACTTAAAAGGCTTTTCTCGATGCAGATTGGGAAGATGTGCGGATACCGTTAGAAAAGAAGTATTACAGGTTATGTTGTCTACTTAGAGATTCCTTAGTGTCATGGAAAGCAAAGAAAGCCCGCGATAGCCGCTCATCCGCCGGTCAATACAGAGCTATTGCATCCATCACATGTGAACTTCAGCCGTGAATTATTTACTAAAGGATCTTCACATTCATCATAATGTTCAGCTCGGTGGTTTATACGATAGTAAATCGACCATCAGATAGCACACAATCCATGCCACCATGAACGAACCAAGCACATTCAAATTGATTGTCACTTTGTAAGGGAAAAGATAGAAGATGGACTTATCAAGCTCATTCACATTCCTTCAGTCATCAAGTGGCGTATATTCTAACAAAACCTCTACCACCACATACATTCAATGTCTTCATGTCCAAGTTAGGCATGATAAACATACATGCCCAACTTGAGGGGGGGTGTCAACACTCAGCTGAATTAGTTAGCTAATAGTTAGTTAATAAATCAGTTTAGTTAGTTACAATATTCAACTATAGTTCTGTATAAATGGAAGGCAATGTACACAAATTCAATCATCAAGTTGTATCAATGAACATGCAATTTTCATCTTTCTATCTCTCTTTCTATCTTTCTCCTGCTCTCATTCTGATTGATCAAGTTAACTCATTCTGATTGATCAAGTTAACAATCATGAACAAATTAATGCATTTTCTAATAATTTAATGTATTTTTTATTTGTAATTTTAGCTTTTAATTCTCCTTTTTCGTGTCAACTTTAAATTATATAGATATTTCGTGTCGGGTTACCTGTGTCATAAACGGGTTGTGTTCGTGTCGTGTATCTTCCCACAAATATTAAATGGGTTGTATTCGGGTTCCTGTCAAACCTGTAATACTCGAGTCGAACATGGCCAAACGTACACAAACACGGCACGATTGACACCCTAGCGCAAATGACCATGATCGCCAAATATTACAAAAAAAAAAAAGTAATATTAGTAACAGGATGTTGACTGATAAAGCTACAGTTGTCAGTAATAGTATATTAAGTAATTGTAACTTTTAATTTTTATCTTATCACATTAAAATACACTTTTATCGTAACAAGAGTAACAATTAATGACAGATATATACTGATGGTGCTACTTCTAATGAATATGATTAAGTATTCCTTATTATGAATACTTAAATGATAAAGCTAAAGCAATAATAGAGTAAAATGAATTGAGTACTGTATGGGCCTTTGATATGATTTTAGTTTCGTTGGTCCCTGTATTCATGGCTAGACTATCATTTTACGAAGTTGCAGAAATCGCAAAACGCTAGATGGACGATAGCCCAACGCCTAATGCGTAGAACGCCTAGGAACAACACTATTTTAGTTTTGTTTTAATCTATTTTTGGTTGCCTAAGCCACCTAGGTTCGCGCCTAGACCCGATTTTTATAACACATGTATTTTATGTTATTGGATTGGTTGAACCTAAATACTTCATTAGGAATGTTGATAGTGATTGGACCAAGTTTACAATATATCAATCAAATAATAACATAAATATGACTATAAAGTCATTATCCAATATGGTATGCCAATAAGAGCACTGTGTATTAAATCCAACTGAGGAAAAGAAAAAAAATAAGGGAGCACAAATCATTGGCCAAGTTTTTCTGGGAACTCTCATTATCATCTGATAGACGCCAGAAAATGAAAGAAGTATGTCCAGCTAATCAGCAAGATTGGAACAGCTCACTTAATAATAATACAAAATGTTTGGACACATAATATAAAACAAAATAATAATAACATAAACATGCTTGCTTGTATTCTCATTTTCACAATTTTCATTTTTGAAAAAAATTTTTTTTGTGAGATTTGTGTTTGTTTGTGGAAAAAATGAAATATTTTTTGAAAAAAAAAACTCATTTTTCTACAAAATTAACTTACTCTTCTCTTTTCACTTTCACGTTTCTCAATAGTCAACAATACTATTTATTTCTATCTCTTTATTATATTCGCATAAAAAAATTCGGTAATTTCTTTAATTTATCAATAATTTTATTATTTTTCTCTTAATCGTGATAACAAAAGGTATAAAATGAGATTCATATTGTCTATTTTTAGTTTAATTTTTAATTTTTATTCAATTTTCTTACATTATATTTTACACTATTATTTCCACAAAAAACTTCACAAACAATCACCAATCTCTAAAAGATTCTCCACCACATCAACACAA
Source organism: Rehmannia glutinosa (assembly GCA_016081115.2). Taxonomy (NCBI): domain Eukaryota; kingdom Viridiplantae; phylum Streptophyta; class Magnoliopsida; order Lamiales; family Orobanchaceae; genus Rehmannia; species Rehmannia glutinosa. The sequence goes on along the minus strand of CM071926.1, from coordinate 19,501,478 downwards.
TAATTATTTTTTCTCTACACGTCCAACTTTCACTTTTAAAAATAATTTGATCACTATTCACTTAGAAAATAAAAGTGGACTGATGGAAAACATAAGCAATCACAGCCTAAATTGTCTATTTCATTTGCAAAACAATTTTAGTGAAACTAAAACTATATTCATATGTTCCTCCAAAATAATTTCATTTTTAATTTATTCTCTCATATTACATCCAAACACATGTTAGTATGTTACATTTTTTTTCCTAATGCATCACATGTTTCAATAAATTTTGATTTGGGTGAGAAATATATAAGATATACTTGGGGTTGCGTTACTTCATCACGAGCCTATGTACAACACACGTTAGACTAGCCGAGGTGGTCCTCATCTAAGACCCTTCGATACCTAAATCAACTTAGGTCGTGAGATCGCTAGAAAACTTATATGCAAAGTCAAGTTGTATGAATGAATTATCTTGTGCAGGTGAGTTTGTGATGTTTATATAGTTTTGATCCACCTAGGCTGTACATGCTAGCTCCACGTGTCAGGATCGTAGGACCTCGCTGTCAAATTAAGTACCAAGATCAATGGTTGGCATAACACGGATGACCCGACCCATTGCTTCGGGTAGGGTTGGGTCGGGTCATGTGAAGACCCGAGTTGGAAAAATGTGGATCTTGGCCAATTTTGTCAATTTAGAAAGAGCGTGAGAGCAATAAAGTCTTTTTACTTAGATACATATCAAATTTATTTTCTACTCATTCTCTCGAAACATTTCCAGAAACACTCAAAAGACATCCAAACTTTTCCTATGTATTTAAATGGCATGTGACCACGGACCACAGTGAAACGTAACCCAATCGTCTCACTAAGTGCTATTTAAATCTAATTTCTATTCTGAAACTAAATTGAAATAGGTTAATTTAGTTATTTATAATACAGTATATACCTTTTTTTTTATCGGTATATAATACAGTATATACCTTGATTTGGTGCATAATTGCCAAAGGGGTAACACAGGTCTTGTAGATGTTGTTTCACACACACACACACACACAAAAAAAAAAGAAGTCTTGTAGATGTTGTATATAGTAGTGCACCCCCAATATGCATTTTATGGCATACATTTACAAACACGCACACGTGTACATATTTATTTATATGTAAATGAAAGGTGTAATAAAATGCAGTAAGTATAGGGATTTGGATGTGTCTTAAGTGGTCAAAGATTGTGTTATTTAATTTGATATTTTTACATATATTATGTTATTTTTTGACTAATATAGCTCGAACTCGAGCCGAGCTTTATGTTTTAGCGATTGGAAAATTGTGAAACTTGATTTGTTATATTGGCGAACTGGTCTCAAACGAACTTTTAACTATCAATCTCGAGTCAATGTATCGATTAACTTGGTTTCGATTTTCACCCTCACATATATTGGAATAATTTGCTTTTCATTTAGCTGCATATTTAGATAAAATGTAACCAACTTATAAGTTTTATGAATTTTTCATCCATAAATTAGCACGTACAAAGAAAAAAGAACGAAGAAATTTTTTTATTCAATAACTAACCATAATTTCCGTTGAAAAAAATATATATATACAGTAAGAAATCTTTTTTCTTTTTCTTTTTTTCTCTAGCTAGCATTTATTGTGAAGAATACAAGTCGAAATAAATTGGAGTATATTGCAAGAATTGATCACAACTTTCAAAAGTTTAATGATGCTACACCAGAAGTTATGATATTGGTATATATTTATGTTCCTTGACATTTTAATTTTGGTTGTTGAGGTTATAATGTCTCCATAAATGTTACCTCCTTGCCGCCGCCTTAGATGGGAAATGTGAACCATCAAAAACCACCCTTGTCATAATCTCTTTAATTGCCAACCCAACTTTCCGTAAATATTCTGGTCTAGTTTTTGTCTATTTTTTTTTTTTGGTAAATTTCCTCTATTTTGCAAAATATTTATCCTTTCAGAAGTTTGGCAAGTGCATAATGGTTTATGCTGTACGGATATAGACACGACTGCATCACTACAAAAAGAAATTCCTGTACATAATTTATTGAAATAAAATTGTCACTAAAATTTTACAGTTACACAGAAGGTACCGATAGAATATTATTGTTTTCACCCAAATTATACCAACCAATTATCAACAAAATTTACCTACAACGATTTTACCTATAGTTTTGATTTGTCGGAATTTTGACGCGCCTTTAGTTTCAACATAATTTTTAATACTTACATACATGTAAAAATCTTAATGGAGTTGGGTGCTACCCATATGGGTAACATGGAACATCCCCAAAATTTAGACGATCTGATTCGATTTTGGTACTATATTTTAAGTTAATTTCTCAATAATTATGATTACTCAAATTCCTTTTCAAATACAATCTTCTTTATCCGAACCCAACTTAAAATATGGGATGTGACTTGTTTTGGGACGAAACCTATATAAATTATTTCCTCTACCACTAACAAGCTCCAAAATTCCAAATTATACCAAAATTTACATTGACAGCTTATTTTTGTATCAAATTTATGTTTCTTCCAAGAAAATATAACACAATTAATACACAACTACAACTTTTTTAAAATTAATAAAAATACATCCGAAATTTTGAAATTCACAATGCAACTTATAAAACTATTCAAATATGCACATTCATTGTCCAACTGAAAAATATACTTATATATAATAAAGAATTCTTAACTTATTCGATAATATTACCAAAAACATTGTAATTACAGCCAGCCACTAATTAAAAAGAACACAATCAAAAGAAGCAACAGCAGCTGGCCTGCCAACTCTACCAATGTATTAAAGATTAATTAAGTAAACACAAATAAATGAGAAATTATTCTTATAATTATGTATCAGAAAAGAAAAATTAGGTACAGAAAAAATAATATATTATACGAACAATAAAGATAAAACCAACAAGCCAGTCCAAAGAGTTAGATCTTGTTTCTGACAGCTGAGCTTAAAGACAGCAACGTTGAGATCCCACGTGCGAATCTGAAATCTCCATTCCCACACGTTTCACATCTCAGATCTCTGACACGTGTGCCATACCACTGTGCTTATCTTTTTTATTTTTTTCTTCTTTGTCCCATGTTAAGATATTTTAATTGTTTACAGATTCGTTACGAATTTGACTGTTCAATATTCCCAGGACTGCTCTTTTCATTTTTTTTTTGTGGGCTGTGAGAAAACAACCTTTTATTTATATGTGCGAATTAATTGTGTATCTCTCTATTGGGAAGAGATTTGTTTTTTTTTTTTTTGAGTAGAATTACAAAATCCTGATAAAAGTGCTACGGGTGGAATTTGAACTCGGTCGATAATACTTAAATTTGATTCTGAAAATCTTTCAAACTAATCGAAATACAATCAATTCCTCTATTGGGAAGAGATTAATGGCAAAGAATTTAAGAAATAATTACAAAAACACCCTTGAAATTTGTGGTTAATTATATAAAAACCTAGACATATTTTAAAATTACCTAAAACCCATCATGTTAACGGTAATATTTTCATAAATATCAGGAGGGTTTTTGAAATATTTCTTTTACTTGCGAAGGAGAAAATGTACAACGAAGTAAAATATAGAGGGTGTGTTTATAATTTTCAAAACGTTTGGGGTTGTTTTGTAATTAGCTCGAACCTCGGGTGTTTTTTTTGTAATAATCCCTTAATTTAATTAGTGAAAAACGAGTGGGGATACAGGGAGATAGAGAGTGGAAAGAAGAGGAGGGGTGGTTGTTGGGTTCTCCTCCTCTTCACGCTTTATCTCTCTCTACAATGATTATTGTTGTCTCTGTATAGACTTGTATTGAAGTTAATCTTGTGCAAGAGAGAGAGAGATGGGGGCATGTGTTTCTCGGCCGGAGAATTGTGTTGGAGGTAAATTTGGAGGTTCAAGAAAGAAAAAGAGTAAAAAGAGAAGGAAGGCTTTGAAGAGAAGGTTCCCTTATCATTTATCTGATCGATCATCCGAAAAGGTTTCATCTTTGTCTGTTGATCATCGTCCCTTCAGCAATCCCACTTTTCATGGTACACTTTTTTTTTGTGTTTAATTGAGTAATAATGGTGTGATTGGAGGTTTAAATCTTTTGAATGTAAGGGAGTGTTTGCACCTACAGTTGTGCTGATTTATTGCGAAGTAGTTGAGAATCAGAAGTTGGTGGTGTTTGCAAACATAAGCTGAAAAGTGATTAAGTTAAGAGGGAGTGTTTGGTGGTTAAGTTGTAAAATTATTTTATTTGTGCTTATAAGTCAAAACCAGAAGCATAATCGGATATCTAAAGCACCACTCCGCTTGCTTTTAGATTTCAGAATCAGAAGGTGACATTTGCAAATACTGAAAAGTGAATTTTCCCATCTAAAAGCTGATAATCATTGTTTTGTTAGCGTTTGCAAACACTCTCTAGTTGCTGCTAGCTTGACTAAATTGTAATTGGATTTGTGGGGAGTAAAGCTGGGATATTTTGAATACATGAGACAAGTACGAGAGGTGGAATGGAAACTGTTTTGTATTAGCTGTTTTTCTGGATTTATTTGTTTATTTCTTTTTTTTTTTTAAAAACATTTGTAGTGTTTGTTTGATCAGCCTTAGGTGGGACTCGGGTGAATCTTTAAAGTATTACATGGTATTTCTTATGGATCTTCAATGGTCAAGAAAGTAGAGTTTGTGGAAATTTACTTACCTCATGCTGAGGGAGATTGTAATTTGAAATTGCTTATTATTAGTGAGAAAGAACAAAGGGAAATTGGCTGAAAATTACTTCTTAGGAAGCCATTCAACTGAATCTGCTCAACCTATGGTTTGTGGACTATATGTAGCTGTCTTGAGAATGCCCTCATTTTGATTTATGCTGAGTGGTAATTTTAGATTGATTTTCTGTTAGGTCCAGATGAGCACTGTAGGTTCTTCTGCTTTATTCTGTTTTAGTTCTTCAGAATTAAAATTGGTGATAAGTAATTGAGTTTCTCCAAAGTAGAGGGAATAATGAACTTAGCATTATTTGCCTGCCAGTGCGCTTTGTTTTGTATTTTTAATTCGTTGAAGGAGTTTTTCTTTTTAAGTTTTGGAATGATGTAAGAATTAAGATTTTTCGGAGTAGACTTATTTACTTGACATGTTGGCACTGACAGGAAATGTGGAGGAGGCATGGTTTGATTCTGCTGCAGTACTTGAATCTGACTGGAGTGACGATGATTTCCAAAGCCTTCCTGATGGTATGTTGAAAACTTGTCTTTCTCTTCTAATTCTATACTTGTTTTCAAATGTTACTAAACTACGAATTACAAAAAAAATCCGGTTACACAAATACCCTCTTGAGGTTTGTGTTTGCTTTTCAAATACCCCCTCAATAGGTGCAATTTGTAAAATAGAAAGGACAAATTACAAAACTACCCTGACATTTGGCCTAATTAAAAAAAATATTTATTGGAAAATTATTGGATTAAATTGGATACAAACACCCCATTGAAAGATTATTGGATTTTTTGTAACTAACCTAAAACTCATGGGCAGTTTTTGTAACTAACCCAAATAGAAATATTTGTCAAATGGGATACTTGTAATTCTGAAAGATAATTGTTTCTTTTTGTAATTAGACAAAACCTCAAAGATAGTAATTGTTATTATCCCTATCAAATTAATAATACTTATACTTGTGCAGAGGTGCTCTCCCATAGTGGCTTTGACGGAACATCCTTAACAACCTCAGATTCTTACCACACGGATGGTGTTCACTGCGTCCGACAAGTCTCATCTTCCCTTGAAAATCCTGTGGATTCGTCAACTAACAATTCTGGATGCATTTTCGTCAATGAAGCAGCTAAAAGTTCAATTCCATCAAGTTTTCCTGATCTCAGAGTGAAAACCAACAGACCAACGAGTGGTGTACAGCCTGTATTCCTCGACGAAATGTCGGGCCCCGCTGGAGAAAATGCTGGTGGAGAGGACGGTGTATTGGATAACTGTGGAATCCTTCCGAATAACTGTTTGCCTTGTCTAGCTTCGACTGTAGTCCCTGTCGAAAAGAGACGATCACTCAGCTCCAGTCCTCCGAGCACAAGAAAAAAGGCTGCTTTGAAGCTCTCGTTCAAATGGAAAGAAGAAAATCCTACTGCCACTTTGCGTGAGTACATATAAACTTTTTGATGTTATTGGATTTGGAATATATTCTCTGCATTTTGATGCCCAGAGCTGTCTTCATTCTGCCCACCTGAGACCTGACTAAATCTGTTTTCCATTTAAATGGTTATCATTGGACATTCTCTCTCTTTCTTTCCATTACTCGATTAGTCTTAAGGCTTAGCTCTAAAGTTTGTTTACAATATTAGTTATCGCCTTGCACTATGTTTCATGATATGACATTGCAATCATAATGCTTGAGGCTGTTAAAAATTACTTAGGGAATGTTTGCTAACAATATAAAAAGGTGATTGTGAGCTTTTGGTTGAAAAAATAGTTTTTGGTGTCTACGAATGCTAACTTCTGCTTCTGCTTCCGATTCTGTATAATTTAATCAGAATCTAAAAACAGGGTATGGGTTCTTTAAATTTTTGGTTTTACACACATTTAAAATACTTCTACAACTTATTCGCCAAACACTCACCTTTTAACTCATTCAACTTTTAGTTTTTATCTGCAAACAGTGCCAACATCACAAATACCCCCTTAAGGTGTTACAAAACCTCTTGAGGTTTGTATTTTTACCTAACAAATACCTCCCTCCTGCGGGTACAATTAGTAAAATAGAAACAAATGTGAATGGGTATTTGTGGTTTTGAAAGATAACTGGTTCTTTTTTAAATTACCTGATTTTCTTTTTACAAATGCTCATCATAACTGCATGTGTGTTGCAGTTTCTTCAAAGGTGCTGCTGCAAAGGCCTATAGCCGGTTCGCAAGTGCCGTTTTGTCCCTTAGGAAAAGAATGTCCGATAGTTGGTCAGACATTGAGCCAGGGACTTTCAAGGTTAGGGGAGTAAACTATTTCAGGTAAAAGAACTGTACCCATCTTCTGTACATATCTGGTTAAAGCAAAACCTATGACTTGGGAGGGTTTTTGGCTAAGCCATTTAAAAGATCTTATAAGCTCCTAAACATTGTTTTTAGGATCTTATAAGCTCTTTCAGGAAAAAATTAACAAACTAATTTTAAGAGCTTATAGGCTCTGAAATAGCTTATAAATATGTTTTGAAGAGCTTATAAGCTCTGCCAAACACCCTCTTGATCTCTTGACTTTTTGCAGTCTCCATCCTACTTTTACTAATTTTCTTGTTCGACTTGGGTTTCATATTACCATGCATTTGCTCGGCAGGGATAAAAGGAAGGAGCTTGCTCCAAATTGTGCCGCGTATAACCCTTTTGGTCTTGATGTATTTTTATCTCAGAGGAAAATCGAACACATTGCTCGATTTGTGGAACTTCCTGTTATTAATTCTTCTGGGAAACTTCCACCCATTCTTGTTGTAAATGTTCAGGTAAATGGCACTAAACAATCTTCTTTTCTTATTCTTTTTCTTTTTCTTTATGCAAAACATTTTTACTTATCCTGAAGATTTATATACCTTTTAAGGTAAGGAAACGATGTTTTTGTTTTGTCTTCTTTATAGTGATGCTAGTTCTCTGGTTTTGCAGATGCCATTATATCCTCCAGCAATTTTTCAAGGTGAGACAGATGGAGAAGGAATAAGCTTTGTCTTGTACTTTAAGCTTTCTGAAAGCTTTACCAAGAACTTTCACCCCATTTTCAAGAAAATATTAGGGTGAGTGACTTGAGAAAATTATGTTAATAATTGTCAATTTTTTGAAGAATGATGATTATTGGTGTTGCTTTATAATGAGCTCAAAGCAATAATTGGTAAATCTTATACATTTAATTATCATGCATTTTTTTGCTTTTTTTAATTGACGTTATTTAAGATGGATATGTTTACCTACTACAGAGATTAATAGACGCGAAGTAGAAAAAGTTAGAGGTTTTCCGGTAGACACGCTTGCACCTTTCAGGGAAAGGTTAAAGATATTGGGCCGTGTATCAAATGTAGACGACCTACCTCTAAGCGCTGCTGAGAGGAAGCTCATGCACGCCTACAATGAGAAGCCCGTTCTTTCACGCCCTCAACACGAATTTTACTCGGTAAGTTTGAGTTGGATATTTGAAACTCTTGAATTGGGACCTCTCGTTATTCAAGATGTCCATATTAACTTTTAGGGAGAATTCAAATGTCACCCTTGAACTTTAGCCTAATTACAAATAGACACTGTTATCTTTCAAAATCATGTATACTCCATTGACTTTTGTTTCTATTCTACAAACTGCACATGCTGAGGGGTATAGTAAAATGAACATAAATCTCAAGGGGGTATTTGTAATACTTCAAGGGGTAGTTGTAATTTTGGAAGATAACTGGACTTTTTTGTCGTTAGGCTAAATCCCATGGGTTCTTTTTGTAATTTACCCTTAATTTTAACGACTTAGAAAACCAAACATTATGTGTATCTAACTTTGTCTCCTTGTAACTTGAATAGTATATACTGTGCAAGCAAGTTTTGCTTATTAGAAATGCATAGTTTTGTTCGATATAGTAGTTCAAATTTGAATTGGTTGAATATTTTCAGAAATTCCATAGAAGAAATTGTTTGTCGCATTCAATGGGAAAGAAATTAGTAAAACGTGCAGACTTAAACTTTGTTAACCAGTAGGAGTATGTTTCGTTTTTAATTTTTTTACTTCCTTTTTTTTTGGCAGGGTGAAAATTATTTTGAAATAGATTTGGACATGCATAGATTCAGCTACATTTCTAGAAAGGGGTTCGAAACATTCTTGGACAGGCTAAAGCTGTGTGTCCTGGATTTTGGATTAACCATTCAGGCAAGTATAATTGTCCTCAGAGCAGAACAATTTTACTTTGTTCTCCATGTTCTCTTTTTTCGTTTTCTTTCCTTTGGTAATTTATGAGCTACAAATGTTAATACATGCTTCGTATGATTGTTGCCAGGGTAACAAAGCTGAAGAGTTGCCAGAGCAAATCTTGTGCTGTATACGGTTAAACGAAATTGATTATGTGAATTATCAACAACTTGGGTTTTTATGAATAAACCCTTTGAATAGATGTACTAAAGGTGTAAGCATCAGAGGTTATAACAAATAAATGCAATTTTTCAAGAAGCTTTCTAGCCCAGGATTGCATTTTTCCTTCATTGCTTATAAGTAGCAGAGTTACAAAACCTGTAATGTTCAAAACTTTAATTTGCATATAACAAGCAATATTTTAGGCTTCATTTGAATGGATAGATTTGAAACTAAGTGTTTCAAATTCATATTAACAAAATCCATTGAACTTGTTTGAATAATGTAAATACGACAATGGATTCAAATCCTTTAACTCTTGCTTTCAAGCAATTTTTTGAGTTATTATAGTGGATTTCAGATCCATCTTATATGAAGTCATTTGAAAAATTTCCATCAAATTATCGCTTCAGATTCAAATTCTTCCATCCAAATGCAAGGAAGTCAATGTGGCTAAAATCAAGTTTCAGTTCTCAATCAATCCTTCATGGTGGATATAACAATGTTGTATTCAATAAAACACAGATAAACAGGTTTTCTGGATGCCCTGAAAACTTTATTCATACATTCTTTAGATCATTGCCGAAATAAGTTACATTTGAATTAAGACATAAGCAAACATTTTCTGGCCTGACTTTTGAGATTTCATCGTAAATTTGCAAATAATACTATGAACTACCATGAGAATGAGCAGATGATACAGATCTTGCTGATACTGATGCTGTCGGACTATTCATGTCACGCTCAGTATTTTCAAAATTGGCATGTCCCATCAACATTTTTATCGCGATTTGAGCAACATCAGCAAACCATTCGTCTTCTGGCAACACACTGCAAAATCGAAAAAAAAAAATCTGAAGTTTGGTGATACTTGAAGATATTTCATAAAGATTCTTTTGCATCGACAGAACTTTTACCTGTATGGATCGATATTATTTGCCTGAACTGCTTCAATAGCTCTACCAATAACGTTCTTCATCACTTGATGAAGATTACGAGACAAGTAACGCCCTTGAGATGCAAAAAGTATCACAAACTCCATATCCAAATAGAACTGCACGAAAGAAAGTTCAGATATTTCGTTCAGTTAAGTCTGATAAATTGCAAACGAACGTTGTCAATAATTTTGGAAATGGGATGAAAATGAAACCTGTTGAAGCCCAAGTGGGCCTAATCTCCTCTCCCCAGCTTCGATCTCATCCCAAAAGTTTTGATCATCAGAAAACCATAGGATCACAGTCTCTGTGAATCTCATTAAGAGGATAGTTGCGAACCTCTCTCTTCCTACAAATATATCAGACACAATGCTGGCTATTCGCGTCAACTTCACAAATAGTTCCTGAATGATGTTCAATATCACGAGTATTAGGGAGTGTTTGCAAACACTTAAAAAAGTGATTGTCAACTTTTGGCAGGTAAAAAGAAAGGTAGTTTTAAGTGCTTTCAAATGTCAACTTCTACTTCTAATTCTGTATAGTTTTATTAGAATCTAAAAGCAGGGGATGGGTGCGGTGCTTTAGATTTCTAATTATGCTTCAGGTTTCATTTTGAAATTTGTAAAATCACTTTTACAACTTATTCAACAAACACTCGTTATTAACTTAATCAACTTTCAACTTCTATTTAGAAACACTACCAACTTTTGATTGTCAATCGCTTTTCTCACTTATACTCCAAAATCACTTCTTGTAAAAGCGTATGTTTACAAACACTCCTTTAGTATACAACTATTTTGGATTATCGTCACTTCTACAGAAACTAAATTTGCCATTCTAATCTATTGACCAGAAACCATGCAAAGAGTATGTAATTTATGGAGCAATAGAGTTATAAGAATTCTCCCACCACCACCATCACCCCACCCCCCCCCCTCCCCTCCCGAAAAAAAAAGAGGGAAAAAAAAAAAAAAAAAAAAAAAGCAAATCAAGGACAACTTAAAAGCGAAGTTAAAGAAATTCTCAACTCATCAAAAGTTTATTAGCTTCCTACCGAAACTAATTGGTTACCTGGAAAATCGGAGATGGGAACCATTCAGGTTCGTCTTTGCCTTCGTCCATACTTAAGTACATATCAGCGCTTAGACGAACACCTCCATCTTCGGTAAATATGAGATCGAGGGCGTGTTGTCGGCAGAAGCTATCTCTCAGTTGATCAACTAAGCGTTGAAGCCTTCGTTTCAGTTCTCTTTGCTCAGGAGGACGGTTATGCTTGTCTGAAGCTCTGCGGGCCTGGTCATCACCTCTGTTGGCTGAAGAAAGTTTGATGGCTGCACGTGGAAGAAGCTCGTCTGCTAACAACAATGCGTTAGCCAGCAAAGCTATCTGTTGGTTTTCAGTCTCTGCTATTTTAACTATTCTTCTTGCGGGTCCCTCCAAGTTTTCAGTTTCTACGGACGCAGGAAATGCATTTATCATCATGTTAACGTACGAGTTGAATGATTGCAGGACACCTTCCAGAGCTTGCTCGGATAACTGCAGGATCTCAAGAGAGCCAATATCCTCACAAAGCTCCTGGATCAGAATAAGAATCTTAGATATCAAGAAAACTTAATGTAATCGATATAAATCTAAAAAGGTGATTGTCAACTTTTGGTTGGAAAAAAATAATTTTTAGTGATTTCAAATGTCAACTTGTGCTTCTGATTCTGCATAATTTAATGAAAACAAGGGAAGTGTGCTCTAGATTTCTGATTCTGCTTCTTGTTTGACTTTTACGTACAAATAAAGTACTTCTACAATTTATTCATCAAACACTCTCTTTCAGCTTATTCAACTTTTAGCTTCTATTAGAAAACACCACCAACTTCTGATTCACAACTACTTTTCGCTTCTGCTACAATAAATCACTTCCTCTAAAGCAAAGGTTTTGCACTCTCTAAGTTGAGTTGGATTTTGGTTTAAGACAGATAAAATTACTTGATACTAGAATTGGAAACTACGATGTAACATGAATTTACAGTAAAAGTTCTATAATAAAAGAAATATTCGAACTATTCACCTGAATCATCGTATTGAATCTGTGAGCGCTGCTAGTAAGCTTTTGCTGGGACGCCACCACACTACTGACAGAAGCAGCACCCCACGAACGGCCAGCAACGGGCGGATAACTGAGCGACCAATCATCGGAAGCAGCAATTGCTGCCGTACTTAGGTCAATCCTTTTTAAGTTAGAAACCAGAGCCTGTTCCAAGTACGGCTTAAAAATTTTCAAGAGCGTCGGACAAAGGGCCAATCCACGATCTTCTAGCAACGAGCAGTGTCCCAAGCATAAATGAACACACTCAGTCACAATCCTAAGTCCACCTGACGCTGCTGGGGCAGCTATAACATTTTTCCTGATAAGCTGCGCAAATGCCTCTGTCTGATTAACAGCCCACGTCACGAGCTCGGACGCAAAAGCCGGCTCGTCATCGAATATGGCTAAGGAATCGTTTGCCGCCTGAGCTATCGCCGAAAAACTAAGTGCGAAAGCGCGTCGTGTAAGCTGTTCCGTGCGAACTGCTTGACGGTTGGAGCAACTGCATATTTCTATGCAACTTTTGCTGGTGGGATTTGAGGAGCAACGTGTGTGCTCGTGGGCCGTCCCCGAGCTGTTTCATAGCTTGTACCGACGAACGGAGTTCAAATCCATTTGTTGAGGCTTGACAAGTGGACTCTGCTAATTGGTCGGCTAATTTTTGCCTGTTTTCGAGGATTATGTTTTGTAATGACAACAATGCTGAGGGAGTTAGTGAGCCGTGGTCTTTGGCGTCCTCTGCTACGTTTTCGCCTTCGTCTAGTGCTGTTAAAGCTTCTTCGACTCGTCTCTCGGCCAGTAAGATTTCGAGATTCTCTGTAAATTGTGACAACCACTTATCGAATTTTGTGGGCTCTCTGTCCTTGAGTTCGATTGCGTCGTCTCTTGAATAGTCTGTTCCGTCGTGTAAGGACTCGACTCTAACTCCATCGGCTATGCTGTGAATGATATTTGCGCGCGAAGATAGGAGGTTTTTCAAGGAAACAAGCTCCCCTTCAAGGTCAGATATTTCTTTCGACGTTCTGAAATATAGAAACAATTAAGATGTTTTTTGGACAACATGATCGACAATCAAGACACACTGCAAAAGGTGCCTAAACGAGAATTCAGAGTGTGAATCCAGAAAATATTTCTGAAATGAAAATGCTGCCTAACATTTTAGAGAGTGAATAAGGTCTGCTAGAGCTATTTATAGTGTTTCACAGATCAAAAAATCATGCTTGGATGTAAAATTTGCACATTGCTAACAATATTTTTTGCACAGTCTTCAAGCCATGAGCAAAACCTGTACTGATATGCATCTCTGCCTGTGACACTTAAATGACTCAAATTTTCCTTTTTCATTTCTCAGCCACTCCAAACATTTGTGCTTCCAATTCTTTTTTTTATCAAAAAAAATGAGTATCCTTAAAGCCAAAGGTATCATGACATCGGATTGGTAAAATGCATTATCTACACTAAACACTTAGAACAACTCTTTAATACCTTATGGTTGCAAACACTAAAACAAAAAGTGATATTCAACTTTTAGCTGGAGAAAAAAATCATTTTTTAGTGTTTGCAAATGTGTGCTTGTGCTTCTGATTCTAGTTCATTTAATCACAATCTAAAAGCAGGGGGAGAGGTGCTTTAGATTATGATTCTGCTTTCGGTTTGACTTTTACACACATATAAAACACTTTTGCAACTTCTCTACCAAATACTCTCTCTTAACTTAATCAATTTCAAGAAACTGCTTGAAACCATGAGTTGGGCAAATTATAGCAACTGCTTGAAAGGGCTTGCACAAAATGATCCACATCACATTCAGAATTGCAAGAACGACGAACGAGAAAATTAAATTAATGCGAAAAAGGTAGCATTATAATCGACTAACACCACCACTCACCTTATAAATGATGCATAATTGGCGTACACACTTTTCCGCATTTCTTCTGCAGAAGCCTTCTTCAAGCCCACAAGGTATATGCAGAGGTGCCTAATTTCCTGCCAAAAAATATGCAAAATTCAAAAACTTTTCAAGCTTTATGCTTCATTACATAAGCATAAATAAACTCTATTACTTGCAAATTCTACTCCCAAAGAATAACATTTGCTCAAACATGTACAGTGCAATTGACAATAATATTTTGCCTTCATTACAAAGTTATGAGCATCACATATAATTCTCACCTTTCTACTAACAGTACTGAAAGTCCACCCATTGTTAAACTTTGCTAAATATATGCATTTTCTTTTATCCTATAACATGGATAATAAATTTTAAAAAAATTATTGAAATAATCTGAAACAAAAGAAATAGTAAGTAATAATCGTTTGCATGAATCACGATATGCATGTCCTCATTGTCTTTGAACCATGCCAAGCCAAAAATAACAATTCCCAAATAAAATTAATAGAAAGAATGTAATAATTTAGACCTTCTCGCTCATGGCGCCGCAGTGATTGGTGACATAGTTTTGGGGATCGAAATTGGTGGATTTGAAGACTTTGAGCTTGTCACTCAGCGTCAACTCGCTCTCGAAATCGGCCGAGTCTCCTTTACTCGACGAAAATGACCCTCTTTCCATTTTTGTTCTTCTTTTTCCGTATAATCAACTCTTCTGCAACGAAATTCAATCGTATAATAAGATGGAAAACAAGGCGGAGAAGGAATGAAAAAGGTGACAATCAGGGGAATTATAGGACGACGTGATCTGTTTCAAGTTTCAACAAATATGATTGATTCCAAGTGATCGATGATGATGTAATAATTTGGTAATGCACGGACGTTGGAGGGGCAAATTGGGTCTTGCATTCTCGGTTCAATTGGTTACAACAGCTTTTATATTTCATTCTCTATGCACGTTGTACAATCATATGATGTCATAAATGTAAATGTAATATTTATCTTATATGTTAGTGTTGGAAATTTGATTTTTATGATAGAGATTTTGACCCATATTTGATCAAATATTTAAGTGAGTTCGAATATAGAAATAAATTAGATAATCTTAATCTACGAAGTAAGTAGATGAGATTGACATTTTATATTTGGTGAATCAAAAATTAATGCACTAAGTTGGTCACTTAAAACAACATAAAACTGTTCTGAAATTGGAAATGTGGGGTAGAGTGAAACTCCACCTCACATTGATTTATAAGCCAAAATGTGTTCACTTTATATGGCTCAAATTGGAGTATTGGGTTTGAGTCATTGGCCTTTGGGACACCAAATTTGTTTATGTTTCCAATAACATATTTTCATTTTTCAACTATTCATAAAAGTGGAATCATGTTTGTCGAAACTTTTTAATAAAATCATCATTTTCATTTTCTATTTTTCACATAAAACAACATCTCAAACCTATAATTCTATTCTCAAACCTATACACTTGGGCCTACATCACTCATCAATCATTATTCTCATATTTTAACTCAATTATACATGTGGACAAACTATCAACTTATCTACTTAAAATATTACTAATTTTAAATTATGTCATATCTAATGGGATCAACCACTTACAATCTTACAAATAAAATATTATATATTCAAATTAAAATATTAAAAGTGGACCCCACCACTATCAACTTTTCAATTATTATATACATAAAATAATATTTCAAAATTACTCAACCAAACACAATCTCATTTCCAAACCTACATAAAACACATTTTAATTCATCATCCAAACATAATTCCAATTTCTACACGAAAACCAATAAACTCTCAAAATTCTATTTCAACTCCGGAAAAATAAAATGGACCATGGAAACATAAACAAACAGACCCCAAATTTTTTTAAAAGGAGGACCTCATTAAAAGCATACAAAGCCATATTTTATTTCAATATATATTTTATCTATTATAATAATTAAATAATGATATAAAAAAAGTAATATTAATAATGTATATAAATATATTGTGTTTTTTATATGTGTAGGCTATAAATAGGCTGGTCTATTAGGTTTGAAATGTCATTTTAAAAGACCAAATCTAGCATATTTACAAATAGGCTTATTAAAAGGCATTGTCCGACTGCTTTCTTAAATAGATAAGCTGGGCCATCGCCATAGGTCAGGTCATAAGCCCCTGTCCGGTAGTCCATAGCTTGGCCTATTTCCATCTCTACGCATGGATTAGACAGCTAGTTGGAGCGATCGAGTGGGTCGTTCAATTGCGAGAAGCGTGCAGTCACGTAGTTCTAAACTGACGTGTCCGATTAGTGCAGAAAAGTGCGTTTTGGCCATAGAACATGTCATTTCAAGCCAAAAGTCATTACTATTTCCATAAGGCGTGTCCAACATTATAAAAAGGTTCCCCTACATGTCTGAAAATCGAATAGACAAAAACACATACATCAAGCATATACAACATATGTTTTTCTGTTTTTCTTCAACGTTTGGAAGTGGTAAACACTTAAGGCCTTGTATGGTTATGTTTCCATGAACTATTTCTAGTTTCTAGTGTTGGAAAATGAATTTTCAAATTTATTGGTTTTCGTGTGAAAATTGGAATTATGTTTGGATGAGTGAATGAAAATGAATTTTATGTAGGTTTGGAAATGAGATTATGTTTGGTTAAGTAGTTTTGAAATAGTATTTTATGTATATAATAATTTGAAAAGTTAATAGTGGTTGAATATTTTAATTGAATATATAATATTATATTTGTAAGATAAGATTGTAGGCTAAAGTGGGTCCCATTAGATATATATAGTAGTATTTTAAGTAGATAAAGTTGGTAATGGAGGGTCCCACATATATAATTGGATTAAAAAATAAGAATAGTGATTGATAAGTGATGTAGGGTAGTGTATAGGGTTGAGAATTGAAATTGTAGTTGAGATGATGGTTTATGTGAAAAGTGGAAAGTGGAAATGATGATTTCCATTGAAATTTTTAGAAACAAACATGATTTCATTTCTATGAATAGTTGGAAATTGGAAATGAGGATTGGAAACATAAACAAACAAGGCCTAAGAATTCATTGTATTCTTAAGTTTTATTGTGTTATTAACTAAATAACGGGAGTCGTTGTATCTTACACACGATTGCCTAATTGTAAAGCACTTATGCATGAGGCCATTTTGTTTTGCGGAGTTAGAATCCAATTCTAACCTTGGCTTCAATTTTCTGTCTCGTTTTTATAGCCATTTCCTAGAAAATCAACACACTTTGAACAACAGTTGGAATACCATATGAAACATAAAATAAAATTAAAAATCCGAGCACGGTCCATTGAAATGATTCAATGAATATTAATTATATTTTTATTATATTATATAAAACGATAATATTTTATATTTATCATTATGCAATTCAATGTAAAGATGACAAGTATATAGATAACCTATCAAAAAAAAATGTTTAACATAATCCAAAACTCAAATAATCATATTAATTCTTCTAAAAATAAAAACCACATTAAACTTACAAACTAACAAGTTTAAAATTAAGTTTGAACAAAAAAAATAGTAAATAAAAAATAATATAAAAATTCACATATAGTTATTGGAAATATATTCAATTCAACTATAAATAAAATAAAATAGTTTACAATATTAAATAATTTCATAATTTATAAATAAGAAATTATTTTTAAAAAAGAAGAAACATACTATTAAAATATTTTATATTTCTAGCTAAAAAAGTATACTTAAATTATAAATATATAAATATTAACATATTATTTATCTTTTCAAAGAGAATAAATGGTTATTCAAACTTTAAAAATATTAAAATAAATATTATTTTAATTTCTATTTATTTATATTTTTCTTTTTTTAATCAAACATTATATATATACACGCATATACATTAATATACACATGTTACATATGTATGCATAACATATATATATATACAACACACATAATGCATATATATATTGAAAAAAAATTTAGCACTTGGTAATCATAATAACTAATTATTAGTACTTGGTAATTATTAGTACTAATGATATATAATGGTTGATTAAAAAACAAAATAAAAATATAAAGAAATAGAAATTGAAATAATATTTATTTTAATATTTTGAAAGTTTGAATAACCATTTATACTCTTTGAGAAAATGTATAATTTGTTAATGTTTATATATTTATAGTTTAAGTATACTTTTACTTAGAAATATAAAATATTTTAATAGTACTTTTATTCTTTTTAAAAATAATTTCTATATTTATAAATTATGAAATTATTAATATTGTAAACTATTTTATTTTATTTATAGTTTTAGTAAAAGATTTTGTTAGTAAAATATTTGAAGGAAAAAGATTTTTTTAATTCTAAAATATGAAATTCACAATTTAAATAAAAAATTTAAAAGTATAAAATTAAAACTCATTTTTTTATAATGAACAATATTCTATTATTTTTTAAAATTTATTTAAAGTTTGAATTAAAGAAAATCCACTAGCAACTAAAAGTCCGAATTTTATCCATTTAAAGGATTGAATTCAAAGTGAGAAAAAAAAAGGACTAAATTTCCGAAAGGCTCCACTTAAAGGACTAAAAAACAATTTTGCCTATAATTGCCACAATATTTCGCTCCAAATCCAAAAATCTCCAAATGCAGAGTTCATGTCATCAATTTTCGAAAGTTTGTACAATATGACCAAATCATAGTTGATCGTTTCACATGACCCCTTCCCTCCTAATATATACTAAAAGAATTATTGAAATTAAATCTTTCGATGAAAACAAAATTACACTAAATGCACCAATTCTAAGAAATCTATATATATATATATATAATAAGAGGCTATTCTTAAAATAGTAATTCTTATTTTTCCCGCCCATTTTTCAGTTTCTAAAAATATTTTTTTTTTGCTTTTTGGATTTAACTAATAAAATGATATTTTATTATCTTTGGTGGTCAACTTTCTTTAAATAAATCACTTTTTAAAGTTATATAAAAGATAGAGTTATATAAACTTTCCAAATCTGTGTGTGTACTGCATTAATTATTATATTTGTTTTTTTCTTTTTATTTTAAATTTTAATATTTTTTCGTTTTATATCATTTTTTGAGGTATAATATATCCAATTAATGATCTTTTTATAGTCTTGAGTTTGACATCTATATTGCATATATAAAATAAAAAAAATAAACATAATAAATACAAGAAAATATATGATACATTTACTCATTATTTTATAATGGGCTTTAAAAATTATGCATTTGAGCTACTGGACATCAATTTGTATAATAATATATTTTGACTATCTATAATACATGTATAGTTTATATTTGAGCTTATCTAATTTCTTCATAATTATATAGAATTGTATTTAAGTTGATTAAATTCAATCAAAAAATATTTATTTTAATTGAAGAAAATATCTCAAAATATGTATCCAAATATTGTTTATATATATTATATATGTCCATATATAGTATTATAATTATATATATTCATGTAAGAAGAAACAAAGTTTTTATTTAATATGAAGTTATATTCATAATAATGTATATAGAAAATTACTTCTTATATTTATTAACATACTTTTCAAGTTAATAGATTTCTTTAATATTTATCAGTGTATTTTGATATTCAACTTTTAGAGTTGTACATTTTGACTACTAGTTTTTGATATATGTACATATGTAAAAATAGAATAGTTTTTGGTTTTTGAAATGTTTCATTTTCCCTAAAATTGTGTTGCTAAATATGAAACAAGATTTTTGTTTAATTCCTTTAATAATTCTAACAATTGTTTAACTTTTTAAACCCTAAAAATGTTTGAATTTGAAATGACTTTATTTGTTTATTGTATTGAAAATAATAATACATTAATATTTAGCATTGGGAAATTGTATTTTTTTTTCAAATTGTTACATTCTTATAGATAAATATTTTCAATAAATAGATACAATTCACATTCACAAAATTTATTATCAACCAAATTTATTGTCCTTAAAGAGAGTTTTTAAATAATAGTTTATTTTTATATTGTTTAACTGTATGATTTATAATCAAATTAATTAAATTTCTATTTTAATTGTTTATTGAAATTCTGAAAAATTTGCAATCGCTAAAAATTATTTTTATACAAATATAATTCGTGCATCGCCCATCCTGAAAAATACCAAATATGAGAACTCGAATAGAACATAATAAATAGTAAATCCAAATAGTACAATACAAATCTCCGCAACTAAATTTCAAAAAAAATTAAAAATTGACTTAATAACATGAATAAATAAAATACATGGTAAAATCGGTAAAAATGAAAAATATCTCCAAAAAAATAAATCTAATAAAAATAATAATATTGTCAAAACTATGTTTTGTTGACTACTAGCTATTTCATTAATTATTGTACTTAGTTCTCTTATTATCTTATATACACGTGTTAACTTTTTATTTATTTTACAATGAGCTTTTGCAAAAAGCTTTGCCACCAATTTACACATATAAACAAGTTTGGAAAATAAATTTTCATCCGAATTTATTACTATAACCTTGAAAAACTTTGACACCAATTTTCACACTTATTAAAAATCTGATTTGTGACTAAAACAAAATAAATTTATGTTAAATTTTAGCATATGAAGTTCTATGAAAAATTACTTTTTGAAGATGGAACACAAATACACAAAATGATGAATATATTATTTATAATTATGAAGATGATATTTTTTTTTTTTTTTTGACTTCATCAATGGGATAATTTCACTTTTGGTACCCAAACTTTATCACCTTTTTGTTTTTAGTACCATTGTTTCAACTTGATCAATTTTGGTACCTAATGTTTTCTCGTTTTAATCACCTTCACTTCACAATCGCTAGTTGGCCTTTAAAACTTAAATGTTTTGACATATATAACAATTTAGAATGGGTAAAAATAAGGGATAGACCTTTTTGCTTTATCTTTCTTTATGTGCACCATTTGTGAGCTTTAATTTTTCTTAAAAATAAAAACTTTAAATTTGAAATTATTTTAATAAAAATGATAAAATCAAAACCATGCACAAATCCTAAATAATTTCAAAATAAGAAACACTGACCTTCTTTTACATTTAATATTTTTGATAAAGTAAAAATTCAACTTTAATTATTTTAAAGAATTATAAAGAATAATATAAATTATATTTTTCATTTTAACACGTAATGATTAAATTAACTAATTTTATTAAGTGATAGGTCAGATTATTATTAATAACTTTGAGTGTACTTTATAATTTAAAATTTTCTTGATTAATAAATTAGTAATTAATATTTTCAATGCCTAATTACTTTTAAAATTAATAATAAAAAAAACCCAATAAATTACATTAAACTCAACTTGAAAAAAATCATATCCCAAATTTTGAATTTGGTTTTTTTACAAATCAAATTGAAAATTGAATAAATTCCAACAATCAAGGATAAGAATAAAAAAATTCAAATTCATCTTTGAAATCAAAAAGAAAAATTCCCAATCGCAAAATTTGATCAAGTCTAATTTTTTCTACTCGATCTTGAAATTAATCCTTGGGCAATGTACATTAACCATTGTATAACCCAAATACGTAAGGAATTGAACTAAAACACTACAAATTGAAGCAAAATATGGAAAAATCTCATTATTGCATACCAAAAATTTAAACAACAATCTCATTTTTTCATACCGATTTTGGATTTAATCCTTGTCCAATACTTAATAATACTTGGGTACTTCAAACTTTATGTAATTGAACTTTTAAACAACACGGAATTATGCAAAATATAAAAAAAAATGAATGAATTAGGGTTTGATTGAGTATTTGGGGAAGAACTAAGAATTTGGGGGAAAATGGTTGGTTGACCTACTAATTAGATTCACCCCCTTTTTACCTATTGGAAAAAATTATTTGTTTTTAAAAAAAAATTTTCTAACGGTTGGTAGTGGGATTGATCAAAAAAAACATTAGGTACCAAAATGATTAAATTGAAACAATGGGTACTAAAAACAAAAATGTGGTAAAATTTATTTTTTTCTTTTTGAAATTATCCCAAAAATATTAGATAATATTTCATGTCTATTGTTTGATGCTATATCAAAGTTATTATAATACATGAGATATAATTCGTAGAATTATTTTGAAAATGTACACATCATAGTACAAAATAGAGGCATCACAATATACACCCATACATCGCACGGGTAAAACAGTAGTTGATATACTAAAATCAAATTACGACAACTGAGCAAATTAAATGTGCCAAACTTAAAGCACAAAATTTTGCCAATTTATCCTTACATTCAACAACACAACAAAACAAAGAGCCGTCTAGTTCTCGTCTTCTCGACCTCCAACCCGAACGCTCCCATTTATCAATTATATCTTCAAACTTACCTAATTCCTGTTAAACATTCATCAACTATATATATTTATTACCCAGCTCAAAGTTTAAATTCAGCATCCCATGACTTTGTTTCGCTTGAGCCGCGGCTTCTCCACCACCGTGCCGTCATTTCCGGCCAGCGCTCTGTACTTATCTTTCCTCGTAAAACTCGTGCACTCGTACGAAAGCGTGGCGGCGATCACCCTCTGTATATAATTCGCCACCTCATGGCTCGATTTCTTCCCGGCGCCACATGTCAGCTCACTCGGCAGCTTATTCAAAAAAGTCACCTCATAAGCCGGGCTAGGGTTCATAAAAAAATAAAACGGATCCATCCCCTTCCACCCACGCGCCGTCGTGCCGTGAAACATGCTCATCCGGTTCACCATCGCGACCGGCACCAACTCGTCCGTCAGCTCCGCGAACAGAGAGGAGAATCGCAGCAGAAACGGCTCGCGGCAGGTGGTCCCCTCCGGGCAAATCGCGAGATCCCCTTCCTGTAAGAGTTTTTTAATCATGGCGGCGTCGGTGGCACGGTCTCGGCTGAGGCGGACGGTCTTGATCGGAGAGATTATCTCGGAGAGGCGGGAGACAGAGTAGGTGACGGCGGGGATGGGGCGGCCGAGGGCGGTGGAGAGGAAGATCGGATCGAGGAGAGTTCGGTGGGAGCAGATGAAGAGAACGCCGGATTGGCCGGAGGATTTGTTGACAGGCGGCGGTGGGGTCCCCTTGACGGTGACGCGGACGCCGAGGGACCAGAAAGCGTAGTAGACGAGTGGCATAGGGAGGAGGGCGCCGGCGGCGATGCGGAGACAGGCGAGGAGGAAACCGATGGGGATCCAGAGGATAATGAGGAGAGCGAGAAAGGGAGTGGGCTTTTGGACGAGACGGCCGTCGTGGAAGATGATGGGCTTTGGGAGCTTGTCTACTGTTACCGCCTTCATTTCTGGTTTTGGCGGCACTATGTAACTTTCCTGCATTTTAGTAGGTCAATTTTGTCTTATATGTATTCATTTTTTGAAGGAAACATTCATTGATTTTATATATTCAGAAGTGGTATTTGAAAAAAAACTTCAAATAATTTTTTAGAAAAAGAATTATTCTAAAATCAAAAATCTTATTTCAAGATATAGTGAGTTTTTTTTTTACACTGAAGCTTAATGATGTGAATTCTTGAATATATTTTTTTGATGTAAAGTTTAATAAAAGAAAAAGTGGTAATAGTACAAAATAGCCATTTAGAAAATGTAAAGATTAAAAAAATTGGCAATCTTTGATATATAATGAAATCTTTTTAAAAATGAAATTTAACGGGTGTAAAATTACATCCATACCCTTCTGAATGCAAAATAGTTTGATATTTGAGTTATTTCTCTGTTTGTATCTTCTTACTCTTTTTTTTTAAGAAATCGAACCTCTAGTTTTCATTTTTAAATATGCAAATTTGGGTGTTGAATTATTTAGATATTTAAAAGAGGATTAATTTGATATATTATACATGCAAAACGGATTTAAAACGAAAAAAAAAGTAACTCCGGGTATAATGTGAGTACGATACATCATATATACGAATTTTTTGAAATTTTAAGGGGTCCACGACCTTTAATAGTAATTAAACATTATTATTAAACCACTACGCTAAGCCCAATTACAAACCTTTTCAAGCATATAATAACTAACTTTATTTTATATATCACACATTTGAAATGTGATAACTCAAATCGAGTCATGTTGTAACTGAATCAATTCCAACACGATTTTAATTTTTGTTTTGTTTTTCAGTCACACATGACTCGAATTTTGGAGCACAAATCACGAAATTGTGTGGGTATTAATATGGAACTCATGTGTGACTCGATTTTTTTAAAAATTATTTTTTTGAGTCATGTTCATCCGCATTACAACATACCCAATTATATGTCGCATAAAACATGAGAAAATAACTCAAATATCAAACAACCATATGTTGACTTATAAGGTATTCATGAATGTCATTTTTATTTCAAAATAAATGTCTAGGCCGATTTTCTAAAAAAGATGTATTTGAAAAAATATCCAATCGGATATAAAAAACATCTTTTGTTGGAAATGTCTAAAAAAAAAATGCCTCTTTAGATAAACTCAGCCAAGCACCCTTTAAGAACATATAAAAAAAAGATTAGATTATATTTGTTTTCCTCAAAAAAAAAAAAAAAAAACTTAGATTATATTTGTAGTTAATGAACAAAATCAAAATTATTAATTTTCTTTCATGCTTGTCAAGTTCTGATTATATAACCTTTTAAATTCACTATATCGACCTCCTTTTGGGTGAACAACCAAATATTCATAATTTAGCATTAGCAATCATTGTTCACCCCAAACGAGGCCAATCAACCCCAATATAACTATAAAATTTACGGACTCAACACAAAAGCACTAGAAAAAAATAACAAACCTTGCACAAACTCATGAAGGGAAAATCCGTATGCCTGTCCCC
Source organism: Rehmannia glutinosa (assembly GCA_016081115.2). Lineage (NCBI taxonomy): Eukaryota > Viridiplantae > Streptophyta > Magnoliopsida > Lamiales > Orobanchaceae > Rehmannia > Rehmannia glutinosa. The sequence goes on along the minus strand of CM071926.1, from coordinate 19,476,603 downwards.
CAACCCAATCTCCGGCGCCGCAGCCCCGAACGCCGCCTTAAGCGCGTCCGCCTTATTCTCCCCCACCAAAACCCCCGGCTCCTTCACAAACCCCGTCGCTCTCCCTCCGTACGTCGAAACCTCAGTCCCCAAAACCAAATCCGCCCCCAAAAACTCCTTCAGAAACGCCTCCACCATAATCCGCGGATTCGCCGTCAGTACGCACCGCCGCCCACACGACGAGAACACCCGCCACGACTCCGGGTGGAGGTCTCCGGAGTAAAACTTCGGCAGCACGGCGCGCGCCACCGATTCGATTTCCGAAGCCCTCATTCCGGCGAAAGTCGCGAAGATGAGCACGCGGATTCCGGCTGATTCGGAGACGCAATAGTACAAGATTCCGGCGATCGGCGCCAGCAGCAGCAGAAATAGGAGGCGCAGAACGCCGCCGACTTCGAAAGCCACCAATGCGAAGTAAGGGAACGAGCTCCTTCCTCTCAGCAATGTCCCGTCCATGTCCGCCACAACCGTATCCTTCTCTCTACCGATCGACGGGCAATTTTGAACGCTGGAAAAAATTTCAACGGCCATGATTATTAGGTAATATTATTATCCCTAAATTAGAGAAAAGGATTCTCTACACCTAATTAATTTTTTTTTTAATTGAACTTGATATCTGAAGTAAATTGGAGGTCGATCATTATATATATGTGTATATATGTATATGTTGTGGATTCTGGCATTGAAGTTGCGGTTGACTAAAGGACAAAAAAAGGAGAAATTTGGGTCTATGAGAACGATGATGAAATATATGTTTGGCGCCTAGTTTTACTATATAATAAATTGACAGCTTATAGAGCTGGGGAATTTCTTGTTTTTCAATATATATTTAGAGGAATTCTGTTTTGTCCTGGATTGATGATTGATTAGTGCATTTCTTGGGGATGATCGTCGGTTTTTTGTTGTATTTTCAAGAGCATCAAGTGCATACACTTGAAAATATATGTTAGGGATAATTACAAAAGTATCCCTGAGATTTGGGCTAATTATAAAAAAAAGTCCAGAAATGTTTCGAAAGTAAAAAAAAAAAAAAAAAGGCCTCAAGGTTTTGCAATTTTCAAAAAACTCCGGGTTTTGTATGTAGCCTGAACCTCAAGGGGTATTTTGTAATTATCCCTATATATTAATGGTTTCTTAGTTTAGCTCATTGTATATAGTTTCTAGGTTTTGAAGATGCTCCAAAGTTGTGGCGTGCTTTGTATTTTATGTAAAACATATGTGCAACGACGAAATAAGACATTATTAGTGAATGTAAAAGTTGCATGAGCTTTTCCGCAACATTTTAATAATTTATGTGTGTGTGATTTTGTCATGTATATGAACAATGTGTGTGCGCGCTTATGCGTCTCTTTGAAGGTATATTTTTATGGATTTTAGTTTCTTGAAGACCCCATGAGTAGCTTCTTTTTTTTTATGACCCATAATATCCCCACGCCATGAGCTTGAGGACCCATGAGTAGCTACACTATGAGCTTGAGGACCCCATGAGTGGTTTTTTATTTTATTTTTTCAAAATATACCCACACCAAATGGCATACGTTCTTCATTCTTCCTTCGAACTATGAAACATCTCTTCGTTAGTCAATGTTTGAACATAGGACATTGAGGATTACGAGTAGCTTGTTAAAAATATGTATTTTGTCAGTTCAAAACAAATCAAGTTATTCAATATTAATGTTGAAAGTTATTCTTTCAAGACTCGTTAGTCATTGTAAGCTAAAATTTGAACTCCCTTATTCTGTAGGTTAAAATTTGAAGTTCAACTCTTTTTAGTCACAATGAATCAAGCTTACACCTTTATTGTGTGATAAAATTTCAAATTCAAGTTAAATTCGATTCGATTCTTAAAACATAATTAAAACATGTTTGGAAAAATCAACTTTTTTGTGTTTGATTTGTTAGAGTAATTAAATATTAAATGACTAACCTTTCTAACAGTATAAACTTTTGGATGAGGTCATCAATCATCATGAGATCAGATATGACACCTAGTGACGGGAAAAGAATAATACTCTTATGGAAAGGGCTTATATATTTTCATCCCACAGCGCTCAGAAAGAGATCAAGCGCTCAGATTTTTTTTTTTATTGAAATGCACAAAATTTGTGTGAAAATGAAAATATGTTTGGTTAAATTTAGATGAATTTATATGTGTAAAACGAAATATGTTGGGTGTAGTATGTGTTTTTGGCATTTTTTGAATTGAATTTATAGGGTGTAAAATAATAATAATAATTTACGTTGATGATATGTATCTTTGGTGGGACCCACTTAAAAATATTGTTTAAAAATAATGTATAATTGGATAAAATTGATAGTGGTGGGGTTTAAAAATTTATTTTGGAAATGATAATTTATATTGAAATGAGCAGTGATAGTGAGTCTCACTTATCAACCCTATATACTAAAGGGAACAAAATTGACACATGTCATCACCTTATTAATTTTGACATGTGTCAACTCCTCATTCTCCCAATTCCACATGGCTTCTTTTTAATTATCCATGTGGCATTCCTATCTACAAATTAAAGGTGAGTTGATAATATATTTTTGAATTTTTGAATTTAGAAGATTACAAATATAAAAGATAATAACAACTTTAAGAGATAAGAAGTAATCTAAATATTTATATATGCTATCATTTAAAACTATTTAAAACTATTATCTTTTGAAAATATATTTGGTTTATATGCACCTTTTAATTTTCAATTTATGATAACTCCAACGTATATTTCACTCTTATTAATACAAGTTTGACCTACTAACCAATTATATTCACAATTAAGTAAATAATTCAAACCAAATTATAATCAAATTAAATACGCTCAACATAGATAGGAATGAGCGTATCCCGATATTTAAAGTTAAAATAAACCAATTCATCAAATTATCGATCCGAGGCCGGATAATGATTATACTATAGGATCCTATTAAAATATCCTGAATTTCTCAACAAATTTGAGAAACATATCAAGGAATCTAACAACCAATAGAAATTGGGGTTTGACATACATTTAAAAATATTATCTTTCAAAAATATATTTGGTTTATATGCACCTTTTAGTTTCTGATTTTTTGCTACTATGGGATTCAAATCTCAACTCTAAAAGATAAAATATAAATACCAAAATAAAGGAATTTCTCACAATCTCAACTCCAAAAGATAAATTATAGTCCAAAATATAAAAGATTTTATCACAATCTTACGGTCAACTTTATGTGGCCATATCGAGAGTTAAGAGCAAAAGGGGTTTGGAAATTCTTTGTTGTGACAAAAACGATACACTTGGAAATAGAACAAATAATGTAGTTTACAAAGATGTTTTTCAGAATCTGAAGTGAACTATTTGTATGACACTCTTCTAATTTTTGAATTTCTTTTTTAATACTTCTAATTAGTATTTTGGATCTCCTATAATTATTACAAATAAATTGTGACACTAAAATTTTAATTTTGGACAAATCCCGTGTAACACACGGGTGTTGTTCTAGTGTACTGTAAAATCAAAAGGTTGTTGCAACGAGTCCTATTAATGTAATAAAGGGTTGAGATTTGAGTATATAACTATGAGAATTGAGAATATATGGTTGAGATTGGAAAATGATTGGAAGTTAAAAATGAGACATTTTTACTGAAATGAGTAAATCAAAATGATTTACACATCTCAAATAGTAAAAAGTAGGCAACAAAAATTCCTTACTTGATTAGATTTACTGCACATCAAAATAGATTTATATGTACCATTAATTACACCAAATATTCTTGTACGAGTAATACAAAATTTGACAGAAGTTTTCGATAAATGCAGCGAACCTATTAATTGCTACGACTTTTGTAAGCTAAAGAATAAAGCCACTCGGTGCCTCATCCTTTCTTCTGGCTTAGTCCAACCAAAAGAATAATAAAAGAAGAGGAAGAGGATGTGGCTAGTTTGAAATGTCTTGTGGGATTAATTATTTGATAAGTTATAGATGTATGTTTTCAATTTTATGTGTAATAACTCTTTTTAAACAGTTGCGCTAGACTCATTAATCATAATAAACAAATTTTGAATTACACCCTTTTTTGTATGATAAATTTTGAAGTTGGGCTCGTTATTCGTAGGTGTCAAAATGGGTCCGACCTGATGGGTTGGACTGCAATTTTGGAAACCTGGACTAGACCTATTTGATCCAAAAAGTCGAGTCAGCCCCGTTCATTTCGTGTGTATTTTCAATTTTTTATGGGTTGTGCGTCAAGTTGGGAGCTAAAAATTAGTTGCTCAATGGAATTTTGGCCCGGCCCCTTTTATATGGGCAGACTTGTTAGCATTGGTCTGGCCCAACCCATTTGACATATCTAAATTTTAGTATAAGATTTAAAGTTTAGCTTGAAATTGACTCAATTAATAATAAAACATGTGTGAGAAAAACTAACTATCTGTATTTGATTCATTTAAATTTATCTCTTCAAACTCGATCAAAAATTTGAAGCAAAGTTGTCCGATTCAATTGGAGTAATTTGTCCCTCAACCTATATTTTTATGCATACGCTTAGTTTGCATTGGATAGTACACAAATTTACCAAATATTAGCACGGGTAATTGAGTTGGATAGGGATTTTAAGGCAAAAACAGTCAACCAATTAATTGCTGCTATTACCTAAAATTAGGTATGACAATGAGTTGGAATAAAATTCGAACTCGACTCTCTTTTTTTATTAAAAAATAGAGTAGGGGAAGGATTACACACATGCATATGGGATCAACCGGGTCAATTACATGAAAGCACAAGCTTTAACCATTCAACTATTGAAATACAATATTGATCCCCAAACTCGCCTCACTTGGTAGGGAGTTTTAAACGTATAAATAATAAATGGTGTCTAGAGGTGCGGTTGAAAAATACTTTCATTTTTTAACTTTTTTTCTGCTAGAGAATAATAATGGAAAAAAATTAAAGAAGAAAAATGAATTTTGATAGTGTAATTGATATGTAATGATGAAAGTTTGTTTGATATAGAAATAGCAAAATAGTTATTGGATATGTTTGATAGTTAGAAATATGCAAGTTGATGAATAATAGAATTTGTAGGAAAATGAGATTTACCCTTTCTTAAATGAGTAGAAGACTATAAGTAATTGTGTAAGTCCAAGCGGCTACGATAATCTAGAGGGGGGGTGAATAGATTATCTCCATTTTCTAGATTATGCCCTCTTTTTCGAAACAGACAAGCCAAGACAAGAATAAAGGTGCGGGAAGTAAATAGCACGCATCGATTTATAGAGGTTCAACCCACCTAGGGCTTAATCCTCTACCACCCCAGTATCTCCGAGATGGATTTCAAAAAGAAAAAAGATTTTATTAATTACCACAATTAATACAAAATCACCTTACAATATCACCTTGAAGAGCACCACACTCTTCTTCAACACCACCTTGGAGATTACCACAATCTCCTAGAAGATTACCACAATTTTCCTTCAACGGCACCTTGTGAAGATCACCACAATCTTCAACCTTGAAGAACACCAAATTCTTCAACACCTCAAAGAGCACCACACTCTTCAATAAGAAGATTACCACAATCGTCTTGCACCTACCACCTAAATCACCCAAGTGTGTTCTTACCATAAGAACACTCACAAGGATATCTTGTGTTAAATGATGACCACAAAATTCAAGATTACAACTCGATAATGAATAATACAATTTTGAGTGCAAGTGTAATCAAGAATCAAGCCTAGACCTCAAGATGTGAAAGTGTAAGACCTTAGGCTATTATAACAAGAATAATGAAAATGAAAGAACAAATATTTGCTTGAGTGTATCTTGTTGTGTTGTATCTCAATTGGTTCTTTTGTAGCTACAAAACTTCCTCTATTTATAGGAGATGATTGATCATGGATAGACTCCTCTTGGGGACTGATTTCTACAAAAAATATGCAATTTAAAATCAAGATTATAACTGTTAGAAATCAACCCCACAATTTAAGGAAAAGATGTCTGTTGCACAACGGTTAGAATCTGTTGTCAAAATAATAGGGCAACCGGTCGCGCACAAATACATAAAACATTTTAACACAGCAAAAAACAACACTTGGACCGGTCCAGAGGGGTTGGACCGGTCGACCTAGGGTCCGACCGGTCGCCCCCCTTGTGGACTGGTCCCCCTGGTTCTTATTAGAGAAACAGAGTTTATATTTTCTCTTCAGGCACCGGTCGACCTTTTGGTCGACCAATCGACCTCCAGGGTTTTTCAAAACGTCTCGTTTCTGTTTCAAAATTCAACTTCAGACACGGGGTGCCCTATATGGCGATCTGTTGAACACGAGACAGAAGTGTTGTCCAATTTTTGTCGAAAATAAACTTCAAGAAATACTTCGAAAAATTAGTAAAAATATTTTAAATCGATCGGGAGTATTTGGACAACATTTAGAAATATTATTTTGGTGTAAAAATACTTTAACACAAAATCATCAAAAGTGTTGTCCAATTTTTTTTCGAAAATAAACTTGAAGAAATACTCCGAAAAATTAGTAAAAATATTTTAAATTATTTAGGAGTATTTGGACAACATTTAAAAACAGTATTTTGGTGTAAAAATAAAATCATCAAAATCATGATAAAAACATTTATCTAACAGATTGATGGGAGAGAAAAATGTGAAAGTGAGTAAATAATATATTTTCAGAAAATATTCACTAGAAACCGCATTTTGCGATAAAAATTTCTCTAATTTAAATATGAAAATGCTTTCATATCCAATCGCGGCTATGAATGGTTTGTTTGGATACCAAAATTTTCTATATTCGTTCCACTAGAGAAATTCTTTTTTACCAAAAAATATGATTGTTTACCAATTTTTTTGAAAATACACTATTAATCTACTATCATTTTATTCTCTTACCAATTACGTCTACAAACTTTTTCAAAACGAACAAATTATTATTACATAATTTTCCACAAATTTCAAAATTTTCCACTCACATATTTGTAATTATCATTCTTTTCAATCATTATTTTAATATTTATATATCACATCAACTTTTATCATTATATTTTCATCTCATTTCCAATGACACTCTCAAAATTAAGCTTTCTCATTTGAATTTTTTTAATTGCCATTCTATAGCAGCAAAATAAATTCAAAATGAAAGAATATCTAATCACCATCTAAGTTTCTCATTTTTCTAACTCGACCTAAACCGTTTAATTTTTTTATTATTTAAAAAAAATATTTTTATAGTATTTTATATTGAAACTATATTTTTAATAGTATTTTGATTAATATATATATATATATATATAATATTTTTGAAGTTATAAAATAGCTAGAGGGTTTAAAAGGTCTATCTTGTTAGAACAAAGTTTTTATTTGATTTTGATGATTACATATAAATGAGTTTTAAATGAAAACAATATTTTTAAAAGTTGTCAAAATACTTCAATTCATGTTACTCGTTTTTTACTAAGTTGTTGAAGTATTTCTTGAACTCTATTTTTGAAAAAAATTGGACAACTTCATCAAAAGAGGGCGGCCAGCTATAGTAGATTCAGAATCGCTGTGTGTTTTAATACTTCAATCAGAACAGAGACATTTTACAACTTAGGGCGACCGGTGTCTAAAGACTTGCGTGTTTTGGCTACAAAACTATGCTAGCCCCTCTCGAAAGAAAAAAGTCGAAAAAACAGCAGAAAAGAGAAGAGCGGAAACAACGGAAGCTAACACTGGCTTCTCTCTCAAGAGTCAAATCCCCTATTCGCTTCCTTGTCCCAGCTCGACAACAATTCTTGTGAATGAACTTTTTCACTCTATCACTGTGATCGGGAGAAAGCGAAAGAGGATTGATGGCGCTAAGGGCTCGACCGAAGGAAGAGGGCGCTAAGCTGTCAATTGACGACTAACAGGAGAGGCCAAAAAACTGATGCACCCAACTCGATGAATCTGAAGCAGCACGCCTGCAAGACTCGATCTTTATTTCTTATTTTTCGGTTGAAAGAGAGGAGAGGAAGAGAGAACCGAAAGCTGGAGTGGGGATTTCTAGGGAGATTCAAGCTGTGGCGCAGGTAGCTTTAGTCGGCATTAGAACAAAGAACTAAATGGGTCTCCTTAACCTTTTGTTAGCTTCGATGGCCTGGAGTCTTCTACGGGGCATTCCATTATTTGTTTTGTGGTGAAGGACAAATGCTGGGATTTTCCAACTGACCCGAGTGAACCCGTGATTCCTCTTAGTAATAGAGGCTTCTTGAGCTGCTCCTAATGTCGGGATTGGATCTCATCCAGAAAAAAGACAGAAAAAGAGGTTTCGAGCTCTCACGGAGCCATACGTGGACGTTACCGCTCATACGACTCTTAGCCAAAGAAGCGCTTAACCTTCCTCTACAAGGAATGGAAGTGTGGATGAATCGACATCAAATAGAGGAATTATTTTTTTGACTTTTGTCAAACAAAGGGCAATGAAGGAAATGAAGTTGTCAACATTTTCGAGATCCCCTTTGTAAAGAGGAAGTTCTCTCATATTTCTTTTGTGGCTGGACAACTGTTTGGATACTACGCTTCTTTGCCTTTATTTAGAACAGGTTGGCTTATCTTCTCCGCTTTCTCGGGGCTAAAATTATCCATAGCAACCAATCATCGTGGGTAACGACCCGACCGGCTATAGCAATGATGACGGTCGCCGCCCTCTACGCCATCCTATGTCTAAAATTTATTCAATGGTTTGAAATTTCGAATTTCAAACATAGCAACCAGTCGCTATATACTTTGACAGTAAATTCTATCCATTGCAACAACACTTATCAGGAAATTAAGGCTTTAAAGTCTTAACTATTTTTGTGGATCTTTTGATCCTTCTTTTGCAAACATATTTCAATTTTGATGAGTCTATATTGGAAATCAAATCTTGAAGCTTCTCTATAAATAATTGAAGAATTTGAAGGAACAAACCAGGGGCGGACCGACATGTATTTGAAGGGGGGCCTTGCCTCCCCCCCAAATATTTTCACTTTTATTTTCTATATGTATGTTTTGGTATTTTTATTTTTTTTGAATATGTGGCCCTATGTCCTTGCACACTTCAAGTTCTCATTTCAATACACCATAATATATATACTAACTTGTTTTTCGATGATTTCGGTGATATGCAAGAAAAATATTCTAAATTTTAATATCTTGGAATTATAATTATGTATTTTGATTTTTGAGATGTTTGATGATAAATATTTACATTGTATTTGATGCAAAAATATAATATATTTCTAAATTTTATTACGTATAAAACGGACCTTTTCGTCTTCAAAAGATGAAAAGTAGACATATTTTTCAAAAATATTTTTTTGGCCATTTTGAACAAAAAAATGACATTCCTTCTAATCTTTGGTGAGTTACTTAGAAAATTTGAAAAATCGATGCGATGCATTTCATAGGATTGAGAAACATTTCTTGGGATCGAGAAATATTTTAATAAAATAGCAGGATCTCAAAATGGCTAAAAATATATTTTTGAAAGTTACAACTAAAAATATTTTTGTTATAGACAAATGGACAAAAATCCAACGACACCGTTGGCCCCGACTATTGAATCTTGGTTCCGCCGGATCAAACACAACACAAAAATTCTACAACACAACAAGAATATCTCAAAGAAATCTATTGTACTTCATTTTTCAACATTCTTTTTGTAATAGCATAAGCACTATACTTTCACATCTCGCTTAATGGTTTTCCTTCTTGATTACACTTGCACGTTTGAGTTGTAATATTTCATTTAAAGTGTAATCTTGATTGTATTTTAAACATCATCCAAAACAAAAATCTTTGTTAGTGTTCTCGCCACAAAAACACATTTGGTTGATTAGAGTTAGTTGATTGAAAAGCTTGGTGCTTTTCGTGTGGAAGAGTTTGGTGTTCTTCGAGGTGTTGAAGAGTTTTGTGCTCTTTGAGGTGTTGAAGAGTTTGGTACTTGTTGATGTGTAGAAGAGTTGGGTGCTATTCAAGGTTGTTGTTGTAAGAAGAGTTTGGTGCTCTTCAAGGTGAAGTTGTAATCATTTGGTATCGATTAATAAAATTTTCTTTTCGGAATCTACTCCGACTTACCAGGTTGTAGTGGATGTAGGCCCTAGGTGGGTTCAAACACTATAAATCCTTGAGTGTTGATTTATTTTCCTACACATTTCTATTTGTTATCACATTGTTCGAAAAAGAAGACATAAATCGGAAAATTGGAAAAATCTATTCACCCCCCTCTAGATCTTCATTGCCACTTGGACTAATAAGTCTATCATGTTGGGATATGATGAAGTCCATTTTTTAAGAGTAATTGACACACTTACCTAGGGATGGCAATGGGGCGAGTCTGGGACGGGTTTGGCTAAACCCGGGATCCACCTCGCCAAGAGATAATCGACCCGGACCCGCCCGCCCGCTTGAAGACCCGCCCGCCTTGGACCGGGATCTCAATGGGTCCAACCCGCTTGACCCGCTAGAAAATTTTTACTGTCTGTTTGATATTAATGTTTTAAGCTAAGAACTAGTGCCCCTCACTCCAAATTAATTCAAAGGATAGAATACGTGGATATCATGAACATTAAAAGAGATAACATGATGAATACGTGGAAATCAATAATTTCTGGAAAAGAGCAAAGAGAAAAAAAAACGGAATTGAAGTGCAAAGCGAGAAATCAGACTGTGGAGACAGCCACCATATAAAAAATTGTGAAAGTGGAACCCTCTTGACTAGGAATAATAATTATACTTTTAATTAAACTAATTTAATAAATATATGGGACAGGTCCGGGGTGGGTCCAATTGGACCCGTTACCCACCCTGGGCCCGGTGGTGTTTTTAGAAATGGGTCCAGGACCCGCCCTGGGACCCGTTTGCCCGGGTCTAGACCCGCAGCGGATTTAATGCGGAGCCGGGTTTCAACCCGCCCCATTGACATCCATACACTTACCCTAAATTTCCCAAAAAAGGACACTTTTTTACGCTCAGTTGACTTTAGTACTCCTCCGATTGACTTTTTGATTTTTTTACACTCCTGCATATTTTTGGATAATTTTATGCTTTTTTCAAAAACAAATTGTTCCTGTATTTTTTATATGTTATTTTATTATTTCGATGTTGTTTATATTTGCTTCTTGGTTAATTTTATGTTGTTTCGATGTTTCAATACAACTTATACATATTTTTATGCTATAATTTGTTCATTATTGTGTTATATATTGTTTATGTTGTTTATGAGTTGTTCTATGATGTTTTAAATGTTGTTTTGTTAGGAAAATTTATGTTTAAATTTTGATGATACCATGTAAAACTTAGAATAGGAACTTGACACCCCATTTTCCTTGTAATTTAACTTATAAAAGATAGGATTGCATGAGCTGTGGAGTCAACTAAGTTGAAGAAATACAAGAGTCGACTAAAGATTGAAGTGAAGACCCGTCTGTGTGTCAGCTGAGTAAAGCCAAGTGAAGAATCAATCAAGTGACAGAAAAGTTGTCTCAGTCAGCTGACTGACAGCTAAGTCATTCCAAATGATTTGGAATCGAATTTCAAAGGGGTTTGCAGCAGACAAAACTTGAAGAAAGATGATAGAGATCCGTTGTCAACACAAGTCAAGACTTTGCTGAAAATAGGCTTGTGTCAGGCTGCCAACAGTAAAGCTGTTTTGCTGAAAGAGTGCAAACAGCTAGGAACCAATGGGATGTATTTGAAAACCTACACAGACCAAGGAAAGGATGTTGTGCATTAAACTCATTGTATGATCCTCATTAATGTTGCAAGGACAAGACATGCCAACAACCTACGAGTGGGATTTGAAATATATGTCTATCTCTTCAAAAGATACATTTTCGAATCCTCATTATAAAAGGCTGAGGAAGCAAGTGAGAGAAGGTAACGAATTCTAAGAGAATTATCAAGCAATTCAAGCAAGCAAACCTGCAAAAATACTTTCAAGCTTTCATAGATATTCCTCAAGCTTAAAATCGAAGGAATTCAATCCAACACATTCAGTGAAGGAAAGAATACTTCATCAAGTTGAAGAGGAAATTGTTTGAAGAACAAAAAGGGTCTACTCTCCAAGGTTGAAGGAGAAGTAGGAAGGTTCAAGTTCAAACCAGAAGCTTTGGACTCGTTGGAAGGCTGTGTGATCAATTCCAAGGGTCCGAAGGAGCTGAAGTAGCAAGACAGCTGTTTTGTGAAGAAGTTGAGTCCCAAGAGTAGCCAGCTGTGTGATCAATGTTGTCTCGGATTGTTCACTACTTTGTAACCAAATCTATTACTTAGTGGATTCCTCCAGGAGTTGGAGAAGAGTGGATTAGAGGAATTACCCAATCCTCGAACCACTATAAAATTTGCTTGTGTCGTTTTACTTACAACATTTTACTTTCTTGCATATTATTGATATCTGCTGTTAAGTTAAATCTACAAAACTCAACTGATAATAATTCTGCAAAAAATAAGTGTTGAAAACAAGTTTAAAACATCTATGGTGATAAGTCTTCCGCTGAACAAAAACCAAATCAACTGTAAAGTTAAGTGTTAGCTGATCCTAGCTAAGTTATACTATCAACAACTCAGTCGAGTCTGTTGAGTGGGTAACTTTGTTGAAGTAAGTCAGCCTAGCTGTCCCTCAAGACTTAGCTAATTTGAGTTAACTCTGTATAAATTATTTAAAAGGACAAAATCTAAAATTTGGTAAGGTTTATTCAACCCCTCCTTCTAAATCTTACAACTCACCCCGTGGGACCTATAAGTGGTATCAGAGCGGTTGGTTAATTGATCCTTCCGCACTGGTTACTAAACTAGATCTCAATCTTTTCAAAAGATACAACACTTGAGTTTTTAAAAGCTTTTATTTCAAAAGCAAAGTTATTATCATGGAAGCAAATCTAACTTGTATTCCCATGTTTACTGTGGAAGAGTTTGATGACTGGAAAATTTGTATGCAGGCTCACCTATCAGCTTTGCATGATTAGATGTGGCTAGTGATAAAAGATGGGCCACTGCAAATCTTAAAGGTCAATACTGTTGTAAGAAGAGCACCTCCAGCTGAAGGAGAAGATGTTGCAGCAGAGCCCAGACCTGCTATGGTTGAAAAGTCACGTTGTGAATGGACCAACAAAGATAGAAAAAGATACAACCTTGACAATATTGCCAAGACATCCTTTACAAGACCTTGGACAAGGCTATGTTCAACAAAGTCAAATCATGCAAATCAGCCAAAGAAATCTGGGATAAGTTAACCTTGTGAAGGATCTGAACAGATTAAAGAGAATAAATTAGCTGTTGCTGTTCAAAATTTTGAAAATTTTAAAATTCTTGCAGGTAAGAGTCTAGATCAACTCAATGCCAGATTCACATAAATTACAAATGAGCTTTCAGCTCTTGGAAAGGAGTACACTCAAAAGGAGATGTGCATGAAAATCCTACGTGCCCTCCCAGCTGAGTGGGAAATGAAGGTCATGGCCCTGGGACATTCTATGGACCTCTCCAAAACATCAAATCATGAGCTGTTCTCAGACCTCAAAGCTTATGAATTTGAGCTGAGAAGAAAAGAGCTAGGAGAAACAGTTGTACCCAAGACATCTGCACTGTTGGCCAGTGAAGGAAAGAAAGTTGAGCCAAAAGAAACAATTGACTAGTAAGAAATTACCCTATGGTGAAAAGATTCGACAAGTTCTTCAATAAGAACTACAAAAGGAACAAGGGTGAAATCTCTAGAAGACACTCAGCACCCTCGAAAGCAAAGGAGGACAGGCCACCCAAAAGAGCTGAACATCAAAGAACTGACTATTAGAGAACTGATAATCAGAGAGCTGACTTGCAGAGAGCTAAGAACTTGTGTTGTAATTGCAGACAACCAGGACACTTTGTTGTTGATTGATCCTATCCACCAGTCAACAAGTATAGAAATTAAGAGAATAGAAAGGTCTTCCGAGAAAGAAGACATGAAAAGAAGAAAGCCATGTTGGCTGCTGAGACTGCTGAAACAACTAAGTGCAAGGAACCAGCAGACTCAGATAGTAGTGAAGCAGACTACTACAGTGATACTGAAGAAGAGGATATGATCTGCCTCATGGCCAAAGAACAAGATTCAAAAGATCAAGAAGATGAGGTACACTTTAATTCATCTCATTCAGATTCTAGTGATAGTGATAGTGACACAAACACTTCATCACCCACAGATCTTTATGATTCAATTGGAAAAATAATGAAAGACTTTGAGCACATCAAATCCTCACACACACTATTAAATGAGGAAAACAACCAGCTTAAATGCCAAAACTCACAGCTGACTAAAGAGCTGAGTACTCTAAGTCACATAGCTGATGAGAATACAAAGATGAAGGCTGAAAATGCCAAGATCCAAACAGAGTTAGCTACTATTGAAAAGAGAGAAAAAAACATCTCAAAAATGTGATTGCTTTATTTAAAAAGGCATCCAAATAACTGGATGAACTTATAATGAGTCAAAAAGAGTGTGGAGATAAGACAGGCATAGGATACAATTCCTTTGTGCATGCTCAAGCTCCTACAGTAATTTTGGAAAAAGGATCCTCAAGTAATGTGAGAGTCCAAAAGTCCAAAATACCATATGTTGCACCAACACCCACACCAAAACACAATCACAATAACAATCATACTAGCCTTGGATATAAGGGTAAAGGAAAGAAGCCAGTAGAGTATGCTGAAAGGACAGGTGAAACAAAATTCAGAAAAGTTCATCAGCAGACTCCAAACAGAAAATACTTTGTGAAAGCTAAACAGAGCTACCAAAAGCCCTAGAGATTTCAGCAAAGAAATACAGATGATGGGAATGGTAGAAACTATCCAAACAAAGCTGATTAGAACAATCAAGTGAGATATCAGCAAAGACCTATGGGATACAAGCCAAAGTGGCAAAGACCTCAAACTCAGCAAAGGTCATTACCAAGGCAAAAGAGCTACTATCAGCACATATATGCACCCAGGCACAAAACTCATCAAGCACAAAAATTCCACTATTACTCCAAGAAAGAAAAAGCTCAAATAAATATACAGGCATACAGACAAAAGAGACAACTGTATGATCCAAAAAACCCCAAGCAATTTGCTAGTGTACACTATGATTATGGAACTAATAAATGGCAACCTCTTATAGTCAGATCATCTGGCTATAAGTTGGTTGGAGCATCTTATAGCACTAACCCCTCAGGACCCAGACAAGTATGGGTACCTAAAAACTAATTTTCTTGATTGCATGTTCAGGGAACAGCTGAGTGCCAAGGAACCTGGTACATGGATAGTGGTTGTTCCAGACATATGACATGAAACAAGAGAAATCTGTCAAAATTCAAGGAAATCAGAGGTGCAAAAGTCATATTTGGAGGAAATGAAGCTCCAGGGAAAATCAAAGGCACAAGATCCATAAAGAAAAATGGATTGGAAATCACAGATGTTGCATATGTTAAAGGTCTCAACTTCAATCTGCTAAGCATCAGCCAACTCTGTGACAAAGGCTACAATGTGGGATTCAATATGAGAGTTTGCCAGATCAAGGATACTGAATCAAATGAAATAGTGCTTCAAGGAACAATGCAGAAAAACATGTATGTAGTGGATTGGTCAACTACTACACCAAGCACATATTTGCTAGCAAAGAGTACAACCGAATCAAGTTGGTTGTGGTACAAGAAGTGTAAGTCCAAGCAGCTACGATAATCTAGAGGGGGGTGAATAGATTATCTCCATCTTTTCGATTTCGTCCTCTTTTTCGAACCGAATGCTCAAAGACAATAATAAAGGTGCGGAATGTAAACAACACACGTCGATTTATAGAGGTTCAACCCACCTAGGGCCTAATCCTCTACCGCCCCAGTATATCCGGGATGGATTTCAAAAAGAAAAAAGATTTTATTAATTTACACAAATTAATACAACACCAACTTATAACAACACCTTGAAGAGCACCACACTCTTCTTCAACACCACCTTTGAGATTACCACAATCTCTTCTTGAAGATCACCACAATCTCCAACGGCACCTTGTGAAGATTACCACAATCTTCAACCTTGAAGAATACCAAATTCTTCAACACCTCAACAAGAAGATTACCACAATCTTCTCACACCTAACACCTAGATCACCCAAGTGTGTTCTTACCACAACACTCACAAGGATATCTTGCGTTGAATGATTACCCAAAATTCAAGATTACAACTCGATAATTGATAGTACAATAGAGTGCAAGTGTAATCAAGAAAAGCCTAGACCTCAAGGATGTGAAAGTGAATAGCTAGGCAAATTACAACAAGAAATAAGACAATGCAAGAATAAGTGTATCTTGTTGTGTTGTAGTTTTCTCTCTTGTTTTGTTGCTTCAATTCTTCCTCTATTTATAGAAGATGTCTTGTGCATGATAGGCTCCTCTTGGGGACATGAATTCTCAGAAAAATTGCAAGACAAATGAAGAAAAGAGCTGTTAGAAATCAATCCCACAAATTAAGGAAAAGATGTCTCACGCACAACGGTTACATTTTTTCAAAACTTCGTAGCGGCGACTCGGTCGCACACAAATAGACGTTTGAAAAAGAGAATACATATTTACACAGGGCGACCGGTCGATGTCTACCTCGACCGGTTGACCTATGCCTCAACTGGTCCCCCTCATAGGTTTGGAAGAAAGAAAACGTTATGTTTCAATTTTTGCTCCTAGGTACCGGTCTCCCTATAGGGCGACCGGTCGACGCAGACCGGTTGCTCGACCATTTTTTCATCGCAAACATGAAGTTTTCTGTTTTCCTCAACTTTCAGGTACGGGTTGCCCTATACGACGACCGGTTGACCTCAAAACAAAAGTGTTATCCAATTTTATATCGAAAATAAACTTCAAGAAATACTCCGAAAAAATAGTGAAAATATTTTAGACCGATCGGGAGTATTAGGACAACATTTAGAAACATTGTTTTGGTATAAAAATACATTAACATAAAATCATTAAAAGTGTTGTCCAATTTTGCCGAAAATAAAACTTGAAGAAATACTCCGGAAAATATTGAAATCATTTTAAATCATTTAGGAGTATTTGGACAACCTTTAAAACCATTGTTTTGGTGTAAAATCAAAATCATCAAAATCATGATAAAACCATTTATCAAACAATCTCCCCCTTTTTGATGATTACAAACCAAAACAATTTTAACGAGGTCGATTTTGAAAACAAAACAATTTTACCGGTTAAAGAGAACTATCCGTTGTGAGCGACAACATTCCGTGCAATAAACACAAGGATGGGAGTAGAGAGATTCAAACATATATTACAAATGCTCCCCCTATCAATATGCATAACAAGAGTTATATAGAAGCAACTTAAACAAAAGCTAAAAACTTAGCTTTTCAATATTGAGCTTAAGTATCAATAACTTAAAAGCCCTCCCTGTCAAAGAGACATCATTAGAAACATAAATACGTTCATACTACAACCAATGGACCAAGAATCATACATAACCATAATAAATCAAGTGGACATAATATGATCCACAACTTATGGCTTTACATAGCCACAACTTATAGCTTCTTTTCGTGACGCTTATCTTAGCTTCTTTGAGCTAAAGAGCTTATAAACTGTTTCTCCCCCTTTGGAATCATCAAAAAGAATGTTAGCAAGATAAATACATCATATATTCATATCAAAGTGCGCAACTAAACCGATGTATCGAGCTATTTGAACATTGGAGCTTATAAACCAAATAGGAGGGAAAAGTCGAATCATACGACTTGTAGAGGTTTATGAAAACTTATTTGATAAGCAAGACATGATCTCTATAAATGTATAAGACTTTTGAAATCGAGAGAATCATGTAGGTGATGAAATGTTCATTGAAACGTTTTATCAAACACTTGGCGGGCGTCAAAAATTGAAAAGAATATATATAGCCCTTGTAAATGAAATCAAGCCAAGTTTTTCATCACCAAATGCAATTTAATAAATATCATTCATCAACAATCAATAAGCTCATCACAAACATATACTAATTTCATCAAGATAGTACATATAGGCCAAGTTCTCAAGGGTTCAACCCAATTGAGATTAAGGAAGTAGAATTCTTACCATTTGATCGGTAAAGACGAGCAATGATGATGATAGTCGAGCTAGATAATCCCCAAAATATATAATTCATGCATCAAAACTCATTTGAAGTGAATTGTGTGTGAAATTTGCAAAGGGGACGAAAAATGAACCAAAAAGCCAAAAATGCTAAGTCCTGGGAAATGCAAACCATTTTTAACCAAAAATCTCATAGGCGACCGGTCATGGGCAAGGGAGACCGTCGGCCTTGCTCCGTCCAGCCCACTGTTTGAGTTCTGTCTCAAAATTCAAAGTTTGATCCAAAAATCCGATTTTTTGCCCCTAGGTTTTAAAAACGTGCAAAATGCAAACGTAGACCTCATTCAATATACATTATGTCATGATCAAACTCGAAATGAGGTAAAATACTCGGCGGTGGGCGATTAAAAAGTCCGCGAGTTATCCTTGAGACGGAATTAAACACATCTCAAGTTTTTGTTAAAAACTCAATCCCTTTTAAAAAAACATCGAATCTCAATATATTTAGTTCGATGATGACGAACTATATTTTGAATAATTTTCACCGGACTTGTTATCCCAAAAAAAAGAACGTTTTAAAAGCTTTGGATGAACAAGTCATAAGAAGAAGTGCCTTATAAATATTTGAAAATTTCTTTTAACGGCACTTTAATGAGATTCGTTGGGATAATTTTTGAAGTCGAGCATATAGACATAAGGCATATGGAATGTCGAGTCTATAGAAATAATACAAGAAAACATACCTCGAATTTGTTTGTCAACCGACATGCCTTTCTCAACCTTTGTCAATCTCTTCATTGGTAGCCATAGAGGTTGAGATGATTCTTCCTTCTTCAATGCCTAACTCCTTCAAGAGTTCTTTTGAAATGTAACCATCTACTTGGCATTGAATGATTTGAAGTCCAAGCAAGAAATTGAGCTCCCCCATCATGCTCATTTCAAGTACACCTTGCATCAACTTGGAAAAATATATTGCACAAATATTCATTAGTAGTACCAAAAATATTCTCATAAATATGCACAAGTAAACAATCTTGCCCTTTTTCAAAAACAAAGAGAGTAGTATCAACTTTACCTCTTGTAAAATCATTTAGCAAAAATAGCTAAGTCTATCAACCGTACAAGGCCTTTTATAAAAAACATTTGGCCTAGAAAAATTTTAAACCCCGGAGGTTGTTTTACATAGACTTCTTCTAGAATAAAACCATTGAGAAAATTGGATTAAACATCCATTTTGTAAAGCTTGAAATTTTCTTAAAACAAGAATGGGCAAGTAAAATGCAAATAGCTACTAAATGTGCTATGAGTGCAAATATTACATCAAAATCAATTACCTTTTTTTAGAAAATACCTTCGAGCTACTAACCTTGCCTTAGTTCGACCAATGTTTCCTTGGTTATCGAGTTTGTTCCTAATACCCTTTTTGTCTACTTCATTACTATCATCATAGGGCATCCAATTTGTCTAAGGTGTTCACAATAGAACATATACATCCAAATATTTTGAGGTAACTAATATTTGGAGTACTTCATTTCTCATCTACACAACTTAACAAACTCATTAACGGCATCGCTTATATAATCAAGAATAAAAATAGCCCAAGTGTAAAAACATGTCTCAATCATCAATCACAAAATATCTTGCAAAAGAGCATAGTAGTAAGAGACACTATATTTATAAACCATGAAGCAAGAAACACATACTATGCATTTAGAAGATCATCGGAGTCTAATAAATCATGCAAGTTCAAATAAGCTTAAGAAAGCTACAAAAGGTCTCTTTTGAAATTTGAAAATCCGATAGCATATAATTGAGACCTCATTTAAAAGAAGTATTTGAACAAAAGTTGACAAAGCAAATATGTGCAATCAAATATCGAATAGTGCCTTTCAAAAAATCTAAAAATCCTCTTAATGGCACTTGTATGAAATACTATAAAAAAAAAACAAGCACATAGGCATATGGCAATACATATATCGAGTCTATAAGAGTAAAAGTAACACAAGTAAACGTCGCCGATAATTTATGCCTTTCTTGACAAAATGGCCATTTGTGAAAATATGTAAATCCTACACAATTCTTAAAACAAATCTAGCACAAATCATAATGATAAAAGTGTAGGCTAAGAGATATCACAAGTAAGCTCATGCCATAAAAATCCATAAGAGATGATAATACACTTTAGTCTACAAAAATGCACAAGAGTTTTAAAAACATCATATAAGGTCTTCTTTTTCAAAAATTTTTAAAAATACAACTAAGTTTTGAAGACCTTAATTTAAAATTTAAATACATGAAAACTCATTTTGCAAGTAGGACACAAATAAAAACATGCATAATAGACAAATAAAATGCATATTTAAATAGGGAGATACGGTTTACCAATTACGCCGTTTCCATGGGTTTTCCCATTGTTGATGATATTTTCCCTTTTGAAAATCTTCATGTTGATGGTAATCGCTCCAATTACTCCATCTCCAAAATTTTTGTCCTTCCCATTGTTGATAGTCTCTTCTTCTTTGAAAATCATCTTGTTGATTATGTCTTTGCCATTTCCATGGATTGTGTTCTTTCCATTTTTGATTATATCCTCTTCTTGGAAATTGGCTTTGTTGAAAATAGTTTCTCCTTCTTTGATCAAATGAATCGGTCATTTGATGCCTTCTTGGCGGTATGAATTTTCTTCGATTATTATTTCGCGAGTACCTAATATGATATTATTTTGTGGTACCCTCATGTGTTTGGGTCCTTTGGGATTAGTCTTGAGACTTTTAGGTCTCCAACAATAATTAGAGCTATTTCTAGCTCGACAAAGAATTAGCCGTATGACCCTTTTTACCGCAATAAAAACAAGTAATAATTCTAGGAGCATAATGGCCAATATGCATAGTGACTTGATCCTTTTTCATATGATTAACAACATTAGGCTTATGATCAAGTCATTTATCACAATTAAGAATATCAACAATATTGGACATTTTATTGGTACTCAAGTTTGATTTTGATAAATCATTTTTCAAGCAATTAATATCCTCAACAAGAGTACTATTTTCTTTTTCAAGGTTTCTAACCTTATCAAGAGTGGTAGTGTGAGCACATGATAGTGATTCATAGGAAGTGAATAAACTATCCTTATCATTTTTCAAAACATTGAATTCCTTTTTCAAATTTTTGTACTTAACAAGCAAGCTTTGGAATTCATCTTGAAGATCATCAAAATCATTTTGCAAATCACTATAATCATTTTGAATAACAATATCATAGGAAGTAGAGGGTTTAAGACATACCTCATTTTCTTCTTTGATGCCCATAAGACAATGTTCAACTTCTTCATAGTTGGAAGTTGTAAGAGGCTTGTTCCTTAGATTTGACATTGTATCCCTTTGAGAAGTAGATGCTTTTGTTTGATTCCTTTCATTTGCAAATACTCCATAGATGGCTTCTAATTTTTGCCATACTTCATGTGTCGATCGAATTCCTACAATATGTTCATATTCCAAATTAGTAAATGAACAATGCAAAATATTTAGAGCTTTACCGTTTAAGGAGATGGTTTTCTTCTCTTCATCATTTAGCTCTTTGAGGCCTTTGGAGGTGTGTGGTGTGTCTATCATTGGAATTGATTCTCCATTTATGACGGTGTTCCAAATATCAAACCCGCAACCTTGTAAATAACATTCCATTCTTTCTTTCCAAAATATAAAATTTTTGGAATCAAATAGTGGTGGTTTGGTGGTGGAGGTGCCGGATAGATGAGCTTCGTTCGTAGCCGACGATCGTTTCTCTTCACTCGCGATGTGAAACGAGCTTGCCAAAGAGTTTGGCTCGGATACCACTTGTAAGTCCAAGCAGCTACGATAATCTAGAGGGGGGTGAATAGATTATCTCCATCTTTTCGATTTCGCCCTCTTTTTCGAACCAAATGCTCAAAGACAATAATAAAGGTGCGGAATGTAAACAACACACGTCGATTTATAGAGGTTCAACCCACCTAGGGCCTAATCCTCTACCACCCCAGTATATTCGGGATGGATTTCAAAAAGAAAAAAGATTTTATTAATTTACCACAAATTAATACAACACCAACTTATAACAACACCTTGAAGAGCACCACACTCTTCTTCAACACCACCTTTGAGATTACCACAATCTCTTCTTGAAGATTACCACAATCTCCAACGGCACCTTGTGAAGATTACCACAATCTTCAACCTTGAAGAATACCAAATTCTTCAACACCTCAACAAGAAGATTACCACAATCTTCTCACACCTAACACCTAGATCACCCAAGTGTGTTCTTACCACAAGAACACTCACAAGGATATCTTGTGTTGAATGATTACCCAAAAATTCAAGATTACAACTCGATAATTGATAGTACAATAGAGTGCAAGTGTAATCAAGAAAAGCCTAGACCTCAAGGATGTGAAAGTGAATAGCTAGGCAAATTACAACAAGAAATAAGATAATGCAAGAACAAGTGTATTCTTGAGTTTATCTTGTTGTGTTGTAGTTTTCTCTCTTGTTTTGTTGCTTCAATTCTTCCTCTATTTATAGAAGATGTCTTGTACATGATAGGCTCCTCTTGGGGACATGAATTCTGTAAAATAATTGCAAGACAAATGAAGAAAAGAGTTGTTAGAAATCAATCCCACAAATTAAGGAAAAGATGTCTGCTGCACAACGGTTACATTTTTTCTGTCAAACTTCAGGGCGACCGGTCGCACACAAATAGACGCGTTTGAAAAAGAGAATACACATTTACACAGGCGATCGGTCGACGTCTACCTCGACCGGTCGACCTATGCCTCAACCGGTCCCCCTCATAGGTTTGGAAGAAAGAAAACGCGTTTTGTTTCAATTTTTCTCCCAGTGTACCGGTCTCCCCTAGAGGCGACGGCCGACGGCAATTTTGCCCTATAGGGCTTACGGCCGGTTGCCACGACCATTTTCTCGCAAACATGAAGTTTTCTTTTCCTCAACTTTCAGTGCACGGGTTGCCCTATACGGCGACCGTTGACCTCAAAACAAAAGTGTTATCGAATTTTATATCGAAAATAAACTTCAAGAAATACTCCAAAAATAGTGAAAATATTTTAGACCGATCGGGAGTATTAGGACAACATTTAGAAACATTGTTTTGGTGTAAAAATACATTAACATAAAATCATTAAAAGTGTTGTCCAATTTTGTCGAAAATAAAACTTGAAGAAATACTCCGGAAAATATTAAAATCATTTCAAATCATTTAGGAGTATTTGGACAACCTTTAAAACCATTGTTTTGGTGTAAAATCAAACTCATCCAAATCATGATCAAACCATTTATCAAACAAGAAGCTGAGTCACATAAATTTCAAGACAATCAACAAGCTTGCAAGGATTCATCTAGTGGAAGGATTGCCTGACTCAGTATACAAGAAGGAAAGTATTTGTGATGCATGCCAGATGGGAAAACAAATCAAATCATCCTTTAAGGACAAGCCAAGTCCTTCTTAACAAGGATATTACATCTGTTGCATGTGAACTTTTTTGGTCCTATTGAACCAGCCATCATCAGTGGAAAGAAATACACCTTAATGGTGGTAGATGATTATTCAAGATATACATGGACTATTTTCATGTGTAAGAAGAAAGAAACATTGCAGAAATTGCCTCAGCTGATGACAAGAGTTCAGAATGAGAAGAGTCAAACCATTATAAAGATAAGATCGGCGATTGGAACCGAGTTTGTCAATGGGATTATAACTCAAGATTGTGTTGAAAATTGTATTGCTCATGAGTTATCACCGCGAAATCCATCCGGCAGAATGGAGTAAATAAAGAATGAAGAGGACTCTCGGGAAGTGGAAAGACAATGTTAGTTTGTCGGATTGCCTAAGAGATTTTGGGTGAAGCCATCAATCTTTTACTGCTACACTCGGAATAGGTGTATGATCAATACACAATTGACTAAAACTCCCTATGAAATCTGGAAAGGGAGGAAGCCAAATGTTGATATTTCAAGATTTTTGGATGTAAGTGCTTCATCCACAACAATGACAAGGATAATTTAAAAGCTTTTGATGCTAAAGATGATAAAAGTATCTTTTTGGGATACTCAGCTGAAAGCAAGGCTTATAGAGTGCTGAACAAAAGGACTATGGTCACAGAAGAGTCTATCCATGTGGTTTTTAATGAACCTAATATCAATGGAGAAGACATAGATGAGTTAGCTGAGAAGCAGAATTAGCCAACTATGCAGAAGAGTCCCTATGTTGATGCAGATGTGAGAGCACTCAATCCAGAAGAAAATAAGATGGCTGAATCTCAAAGACAGCTGGAAGGTCTGCAACTCAATGATGATGAAGAAGTTGTTCAAGAAAACTTAGCTGCGAGGCGGCTGAATCCAACATACTTTCT
Source organism: Rehmannia glutinosa (assembly GCA_016081115.2). Taxonomy (NCBI): domain Eukaryota; kingdom Viridiplantae; phylum Streptophyta; class Magnoliopsida; order Lamiales; family Orobanchaceae; genus Rehmannia; species Rehmannia glutinosa. Next base: position 19,452,086 of record CM071926.1, on the reverse strand, counting down.
CCAACCAAATGTGAGATGGCTGAGAGGCCATCCACCTGAGCTGATCATTAGAAATGTTGGAGATGGAGTAAGAACCAAATCCAGATCTCAATATGAAGTTGTGTTTACTTGTTTTCATTTCCCAGATAGAGCTTAAAGATATTCTCAAGCATTGGATGACACACATTGGATTCAGCCTATGCAGGAAGAGCTGAATCAGTTTGAAAGGAACAAAGTTTGGGAATTGGTTCAAAGGCCTACCCACCAAAATGTTATTGGTACTAAGTGGGTATTCAGGAACAAGATGAATGAAGAATGATCTGTAGTAAGAAACAAAGCAAGATTGGTAGCCAAAGAGTATTGCCAAGAGGAAGGTATAGATTTTGATGAAACCTTTGCTCCTGTTGCAGATTGGAAGCAATTAGGATGTTTCTTGCTAATAATGCACACAAGAACTTCACGGTGTACCAAATGGATGTGAAGTGTGCATTTCTGAAAGGACTTTTGAAATAAGAATTCTATGCTGAACAATCCTCCAGGTTTTGAGCAGAAAACTATTGGAGATAAAGTCTACAAGCTCAAGAAAGCACTGTATGGTTTGAAACAAGCACCAAGAGCCTGGTATGACACATTGTCTCTATTTCTAATTGACAATGGATTCACCAAAGGCAAAGTTGACAAAACGAGTATATTGCTTGTTCAAATATATGTGGATGATATCATCTTTGGATCCACAAATAAAGAGCTGTGTAACAAGTTTTCAAACCTCATGCAAGGAAAGTTTGAAATGAGCATGATGGGAGAGCTGACTTTCTTTTTATATCTTCAAGTCAAGCAACTGAAGCATGGAACCTTCATATGTCAAACCAAATATACCAGTGATTTGATGCAGATGACAAAGCTGTTGATCAAACCAGATATAGAGCCCTCATTGGATCATTGCTCTTTCTAACAACATGTCACACCCCAATCTTGATAAGTGGAATAAAACATAAAATTCATTGGAGTACAACTCCGGAAAATCATAAAAACTTAAATTTGGTTAGGCCATATCCAATATATTATACATCACAATACAAATACACAGCGGAAGTCTAACATGTAGTAATATTCCACATAACAAACATAAGTACCAGCTATATAATAAGTTTGAATATCCAAAGCACTTATACAAAAGCAATTATCCATATAATTCCTAGAAATTATTTCACCAACATCAACCTTGATTCGGAAATCCTTCATCAAACCCCTCATTGTCAAATCCACCTGTCTCTGAAAATTTTAAAATTTGTGGTGTGAGCTAAACGAGCTCAGTGGGTGGGGGAATGGTGATAATGATATTTTAAATAAAATTGAATTAGTTTTCCAAAGCTTGAGCAAAGAAATTTAGTTTACATTTTAAAATTTACCAATTTTTATAAGTGTACATGTAATGACATACAAGCAAGCATCGTTACAGAAAAAAAATGTTTCGTTAAACCGCAGTTTTCCAGAGATAGTTTGAGAATAATAAAGTTTAATAAAATCAAGCGATGACAAGAAATGATGGGTAGTAACAATAACGAGCAATTATTATAAACTTTAAATGTTTTCTGGACAAACGAGTAGAATCATTAAAGAGCAAACAAGAACGAGCAAGCAAGCAGGAACACCGAAGTGTTAACAGTCATAATTGAGCTGATCTGGCCACAATTACGCCGTTCTACCTTATGTCTCCCCAAGAAAGAGTTGACCGAAGTCACATGATACCTTATAACTACCCCACGTGGCTCAACGTCTCTTTTGCTAGGACCTGTCTGTCCAGAGATCGTCATATTTTGTTTTTGTTAAAATGGCTAAAAAGACGTATTTTCGAAAAATATGACTATTTTTCATCTCTTGAAAACTTGAATGACTAAAAAGGTCTATTTACGCGTAATAAAGTTTAGAATATATCATATTTTTCCATCAAATGCAATATAAAAATTTATCATCAAACATCTCAAAATACATAATTACAATTCCAATATATTAAAATTTATAATGTTTCTCTTGTATATCACGAATATCATGAGGAAAACAAGTATATATGTTAGTATATACATTATGGTGTATTGAAATGAGAACTTGAAGTGTGTAAAGGTATAGACTCACAAATTAAAAAAAAAAATCTTGATATAATTTTTTTCACCAAAAAACAATTACCAAAAAATACATATTAAAACAAAAGTTGAAAATGTTGAGGGGGGGCAAGGCCCTCCTCCAACTACACATACGTCCGTCCCTGACAAAAAGTGAATGACAAAGCCCCTACAAAACCCCTCAAAATCGGCCAATACTATATCCAAATAAAAGATGTTGTCTCATTTGTCACCAAGTAAGTAGTGGGCTAATTTGTGTGGAAAAAATGAGGGCTTCATCACCATATATGAAAGATATTTTGAGTTAATAAAGAAATGGTGAAATAGATGTATAGGATCTATTTTTGCGTAATGGGTAGGGTTTATGGATCAAATACAAGAAATAAATATTTGATGAAGAATAGCGGTTAGTCAAATCCTAAAATCCTAAAAACTATTTCTTAATAAATATGACTCTAATTTAAATCATACTAACGTTAGAAAAATCAAATAAATGCGAGTCGATCGAACTAGGGTAATAAATTAACTGATCAAATTATAGAATTTCTGATAAAATAAAAAGAAAATAACTTCACAAAATGAACTCAAATATCTAAAATATTTATTAGTTAAAATATTACATTATAATACGATTCTAGGGTCTCACACATCAAGTGGGCCAGACATCACCTTTGTTGTAGGTGTATGTGCTAGATTTCAATCTACACCAAAAGAGAGTCACATGACTGCAATTAAGAGAATCCTAAGGTATTTGAAAGGATGCCAAGAAGTTGACTTATGGTATCCAAAGGATGGAGGATTCAAGCTGGTAGGCTACTCAGACTCAGATATGTTGGATGTAGAGTGGACATGAAGAGTACTATAGGTAATGATTTCTCATAGTACATGACATTAGCATAAAGCTCATAAATCATAACTTGGCATGATCATTGAAAAAAAATAGAGTGGAGAAGAATAAATGGGGAAGAGGAGATGAGAGTGACGAGATTTTCTATTTTGGAGGAGAAGAAAGAGTTTGCTAGCTTCCAATTTGTTTCAATTAGGAATTTAATCCCACATATTCCAGAAATTCCAAATTAGCCCCTCCATTTATTCTAATTTTTCAGGTCGGTTCTTTTGCTCAAGCAATTGGGGATTTTGCAGCCTAATATTCTCCAGTTGACTAATTTTGATTCCAAACCCAAGTTTTGAACATTTAATCAAATAATTCACATTCTTTCCGTCCTATATTTATTTACATCATATTTCCCTAAAGCCATGTATTAAGTTAAGTTTATTTTCATGTGTAGGAAACGATACTTTTGAGGTCTAGGATTTTCAAGCTCAAGCAATTGCATTTTTTTTCCAAGTCACGACTGCATAGTAAGGTGGGGTTACTGTTTATTGTCTACTTTAAATGCCTTGTTATGATTGTTATATGTATGGGCACATTAAACATGACACGACACGAAGGTACTTAATTGTACATCACGAAGGTACTTAATTGTACAAACATGAACGTACTTAATTCTACACCCGCAGTTAGCCTCCGGGCTTGTTTGATCAAACCATGAAAACCATAGGTGTGTATGCAATGATGATTATGCTTGTGTATTTGATTTAGACAATGCATCCCCACCGAGTTGTTGATAGCTCACCCTTTTCATTAACAATTTTTCAAGTTAGAAACACGTGGTGGATGGATGTGATTGGAGTCATGAAGTTTTATTTTGAAGTTATTTTATAATTGTTGAAAGTTTTATGTACATTGTTTATTGTTTTAAATTTCCTCTGCGAATATGGATGATAGTTTAATATTTTTTTAAATATAGGTTTTTTTTTCTTCGAAGTTAAATTTAGTAGTCTATTTTTCTAGAATTGTGAGTTATTTATAAACCTTTTTATTTAGCGAAAAATGTATTCATGGTTTCGCTCTTTATAAACTTTGGGGTGTCACTTGACAAATGCTTGGAAATAAATTGGTTTCTTGGTTCAGCAAGAAACAAAATTCAATAGCTACATCCACAAAATGACAGTACATAGTAGTGCGCGCAAAACACTTTGTGCTAAGTTCTATGGATGAGACAACAGTTGAGAGATTATGATATAGAAGAAAAAGAAATTCCAATTATGTGTGATAATACAAGTGTTATTGCAATCACTCAGAATCCAGTATTGCATTCAAGAATTAAACACATTGATGTCAGATATCATTTCATAAGAGATCATGTTGAAAAGAAAGACATCACTTTGGAATACATCTTAACTGATAAGCGGTTAGCTGACATATTCACTAAGCCTCTATATGAATCCAGGTTTGAAGAGCTTAAGAATGAGCTAGGTTTGATTGAGTTGAGTTAGGAGACTCAGAAGACTCAATCAGCAGAGACCAAGAAGAGAGAAATGAAAAATAAGCAAAATTTCACTTTGCAGCTAAGTGAAACACCCAAGACGGGAAATCAGCTGCATCGAGTTAGCTGACAGCTGAGTAATCATATGTGAAGAGAGAAGCAGAGTTTAAGTCACTTTTGGAAGATAACTGAGTTATTTATGAGCTAAGTGACAAAACACAGTCGTTTTCTGCAAGCGAGAATATTTTTGGGCATAACGTCAGCGTAATAATGATGTCAGAACAAAAGCTAAACACGTTTAGCCTATGATTGGATATAAATGCTGCTGCATTTAATGTGGGAAAATTAATGCGGTTTCAAAGGTTTAATCATGATCGTTGATTTTGATCAAACTTTTCAAATTCCAAAAATCATCCTTTCACGTCCCGTAAAAACCAAAAACCCATTGTTCTCTCTCCTCACAACACTCTCTTCTCCAGAAAGCGAGTTCGAAATTTCTCTCTGCAAAGCAACAAAAACCCTAGTTCTTTAAGAAAGGTTCTGTGAATATTTCACCGGTTATTTTTCAAGATAATGGATGCTTCATATGATTTCGTCAAAATGTCCGGGAAAATCCACTCCGGGTCGACTATGGATTTTGAAGGGATGCTGAAATAGGGAGTTGATAAGGTCCTGGTTCAAAAGATAGCTGCAAAGTTAGAGAAATCCCTCCTGAAGGGATTTCTCACGATGGAGTTCTCGCACACTTACTCAGAAGAGGTCGCTATGTTCTACGTGAACGCTGAGGTTCACGATGGAGAGATTAGATCATCAATCCACATCAATGACTTCAAGATAACTGCTGCGGACTTAGCTAAGTACTGTCATCTGGCTCCGGAATGGCTAAAGGAGATAGCTGAGAAAGATGTAAACCTGGCTGCGACGTGGAAGGAGATTGCCAAGCCAAAGTCATTGCTAAGAAATTTTTTACCACGAAGAAGTCATCAATAAAATAAGATTATCATAAGCTGATGGACATTGTGTCCAAATGCATAGACATGAAATTCGACAGTTTTAATTAGTTGTCTCGGACAAAACTAATCGTGATTGCTGTGATCATGGAGGAAAAAAAGGTCAACTGGGCTGAGTTCATTTTCAGCCGAATCTGCCAGAATATTCTTAACAAGACCATTACTGATGATGGTCTACTCCTGAGCTTGCTGGGATATGGCCGGGTCATTGGCTATCTTATGGAGGTGAAAGAGATTGCTCTTAGGCATGGAAAGCCTTTCCATGTCAACAAGAAGATGTTCAAAGCAAATCTATCTGGTGCTTAGAGGCAAGCGCATGCACGAAGATCTTACACCAGGGAAGGTGAATCACCGATCCGATGCCGGACACAACAAGAATCGTTCTAGCTCTTCTCCTCGAAGCCAACTCGAAGAAGAGAGGCGATGCGAAAGAACGACCAATCCTAAGCATGCACTTGCCCAAGTAGCCAAGTAAACCCATGCACATGCCCCTGCAGCCATGCAATATGTTGCACCTGCCCCAACAGCCGAGACCAAGAAGGTCACAACTGCACCTTCTCCGGTTGTGAAAAAGAAGCGCTTAGTTGTGACTCTCAAGCCAGTTGCAGCAAAGAAGACAAAGATGGTGGAGCCATAAGCCATCAAGTAAACTGAAGAGACTACTCAGCCTGCACAGAAAGGCACTGCTGAAGCTCAGGAAGAGCAGTCAAAGGAAGTTGCTGGTGGTGAAGTGATCACCACAGAAGTCAAGAAGACTGTTGATGTGAATCAGCAGATTGTTCAAGATCTAGTTGTTCGAGAGACATCTGAGGAACATGGAGCTGAGACAGCTGAATAAACCGAAGAGATAGTTGTTCAGTCCCCTCAGACTGATGCACGAGTACCTGAGGAGGAACATGTTCCGCTTGCACCTATTCAGGAAGAGAAAGATGATGATGTAGTAATGATGCCTCCTGTTTATCCTGATATTCAGGAAAGACTGAGGGTATGGAGAAGTTGGAAGCTGAGTTACTCAAGAAATCAATTCCAGAGACCTGAGTTTATCGAAGAAGAATAGGAGTTCTTAAGATTCCTGGGTAACAAAGTTGTTAGCTCCGCCCTTGATCCTGATTTTTGCATGTTTATTCTTTCTGAAAGGAGGGATGAAGAGAAACATAGAGCCTTGGAGAAGGCAAAGGCTACTGAAGAATCAAAAAAGCCCCACTCTTGACCTTTCACAGATGTACCTAAGTTTTCCATGGACTCAACTAACAGCAGCGAAAGTAACATTGAGGAGATCGACCCTGCTGTTGCAGCTGAGAAAGCTGAATTCTGACAAGCAGTCAAAGAATCAAAGAGATGCATGAGCAACAAATGAACAGGGGACCTGGGGAATCCTCATCCTTCATGATTACCCCTAGTCCTGACATAATGGATATGGTGAAGTACATCCAAGCAACCACATCTCATGTGCACTCTAAAGAAGATGATACCAGGAAATCCGGTGATGAAGCTAAGGAAGGTGACGAAATGGGCACCTTAGCCAAGCCAATTCCTGCAAAAGGTGTTGAGACACCTGCCCGGACGACTGAACACTCAACTGGAATAATAGATGGGACTCAACTGGAATAATAGATAGGTCTCAGGTTTTGAGTAACCCTACTACTCAAGACTCAGCTGGTGCGCCAGCTGAGGGGGAAACTCAAACCACCACAGAAAGGTAGGAGGATGATGTGGGAGACCAACCATAAATGGAGTTTGGAGGTGATGAAGAAAACCTTAATTTTCAACATAGTAAAGTTGACGGCTCGATTCACGATTGATCGTCTCACCAAACTTCACCGCAATGCAGCCGTTGACGCCTTTTGAAGTAGATAAGGCAAATGATGGAAGTGAGGCCATGGGAGTTGAGACTCATGGCCCTGAAAGTTCAATCCTAGGAGTTGAGACTCCGACGGATGCCATTAAAGACCCCAAAGCAGCTCCGTCTGCTGAAGGAACAAGAGAAGAAGACCCTGATGCGGTTGAGACTGCACACATGGATGTACAAGGCCCATCAGCAGTTGAGACTGCTGAGGGTAATGAAGGCCTAGAGGAGGTTGAGACTTCCCTAGGTAACAAGGTTGTTGAGAATGAGCTTGTTCCTCATGTGGAGGTTGCTGAAGAAGAAGAAGAGATCAACGCCCTTCATGATTCCCAGGAGAATATTGATACTAAATTCTTGGAATCTGATACTGAAGCTGAGTCCACTCCCATTGATACATCTAACAAGGAGACAGCTGATGAGGATGCACAGGAATCACGGAGCCAAGTCAGTGACAAAGCTGCTCCGATGAGGTTTATCTTGGTTGATGGCCACCTCAAATGGCACCATCACACTCCGATGAAGTTGATAAGTCAGTCGAGGACCAGTCAACTCAATAGGAAACAACAACTGATGCCGAGGAAGCTGTTAAGAAAGCTGAGGATCAGTCAGCTCAGCAGGATAACACAACTACTCAAGATGCCGATGACGCTAAAACAGCTGAAGCACATCGAGCTGAAGAAATTTTGAAAGAAAAGGGAAAGGCTCCACAATCTCAAGATGTGGAGATACCTATCTTCCCTGAAGATTTATTTGCGGAATATTTCTGTTTGAAGCCCAGATTCCTTTTGAAGCCGAGTTAGCCGCGGAACAAGCCAAATACACCGTCCAAGTCCCACTTAAAGAACGCATAATTCCAGTCGATACAACTATGGTGTCAATTGGTTTTGATTTCGATGTTGTATGGCGGAGGAAGGAATCATAATGCAAATGACTTAAAAGCCTTCAAAGCCATCTCAGTCTTTGAAAATAGAATAGATGGAACATGGATTTGTAGCATTGGACCAAAGGTTAGATAACCGCGATGCTAACATCACTGGAGATATCCGTGGCGCAGTATTAAGGATTCGAGAGTGGATTGGACAGACAAAGGCATTGAGACGTGAGCAGGTCACCTACTTCAAGTCTTTATTTGTGAAAATGGTGATCTGGAGCTCAGATAATCTCAAGTTCCAAGAAAGTCAAAGGGACCACATATTCAGGATGGATGAGTCACATAGGTCTGATATGGAGTTGTTCAAGGCTCAACACAAATCCGAAATTGCTAGAATGAAGGCTAATGTTGAACAGCAGATTAAGGTGCTCTAGACAAAGATGAAACTGATGGCAACTGAGTCCAAGGCTTTGATATCCGAATTCAGAGAAGCGTACTCCAAGACCCATGACATGCATGATTCAACTAACAACAAGATTGGTCTCCTCCTGATTGGTATTTTCCTAAACTTGGCTCTACCCCTTGGTGATGATGCCAAAAAAGGGGAAGATGAGTTGAATGAATTGAAGGAAGGGCAGATGAGTGATAAGGAAGGAGAGAAAAGGGAAGCAAGCAAGGGGGAAGGTAGTTCAATGAAGAAACCTCCCTTGAAAATAATGTTTTCTAAGACCCCTCAGCAGAGTGAAGTCACAGCCTCGATTCTCAGCAGACCACCGAAGGAGCTGATCGTAGAGGAGAAAGCTGAATGGCAGTCAAGCAGTCGAGAAATGCCATGGAAGCTGAATTCGAAAAGGTAGCTGAAAAGCACTCCGAGCGCATTAAAGACATCGAAGCAAGGTTCGAAGGCTCCCCAGCTGGATTACTAAAAGATTCCCCAGCAATAAAACCCCTAGAGAAATCACGATGCCTGATGCTGGATCTGAACCAAGATCACTAGAGGAGTTTTAAACTCTAGAAGCTGAAGGTTATTTCAAAAACATGACTCTACCGCAGGCGTGGGACTTGTACTGGGAAAAAAGTCTTGAGCTGTGCAAATCAGTTGAGAAGCAGCAGAGTTCCAGCAATCACTCGACTGGAAAGATACCAGTATAATACACTCCTAGAGGAGCAGCTAAGTCATACAGAGGGAGTGGAAGGTTTGGGAGTGGTGGAAGAGGCAGAGGCACTCCATCACATCCAAGACCTGGAGATACAAGATTCATTGATCCGCATAAGAAAATGATCAATTACTAGGCTAGTTTCGATGCTCTTGCTAACCTTGAAGTGGAGCGCAAGAATGAGGAGGCAAGAAGAAGACAAGAGGCTGAGAATGAATGAGTGAATAGAGAATGGGAGGAAAGGAAACGAAGGGAAGACCCTGCTGCTAAGCGCGCCTATGAAAGAAAGAATAAAGAAGAAGAAAGCAGGAAGAGAAAAAGAGCTTAGGAAGATAGAAGCAGAGCTGAAGATGAAGAGAGAGAAGAAGGAAGCAAATGAGGCATTGAACACGGTCAGAACTCCTTGATGTTTATTTAATCAGTAAATACAAGTTTTGTAAGTTTTTCTTGTAATATCTTTTTGATCTTGCTCTGATACCTATTGTACTTTAGTACAATAAGAAGCTCTGAAACAATGTAACAGATAGTATAACTCAGATACAGTGTATAGAGTATACTATGTAACAGCTTTGTAAACTACATTTGTAAAGTACAAGAATGATATGATCAATAAAATTGACACATTCAAACATACATTCTTTGTTACTGCACTGTTTATCTTTGTTGTATTTATTTAAGTTTTGGCATCATCAAAAAGGAGGAAACTGTTAGGAAAATTTATGTTTAAATTTTGATAATACCATGTAAAACTTAGAATAGGAAGTTGGCACCCCATTTTCCTTGTAATTCAACTTGTAAAAGATAGGACTGCATGAGCTGAGTGGAGTCAACTAAGTTGAAGAAATACAAGAGTTGACTGAAGATTGAAGTAAAGACCCAGATGTGTGTCAGCTGAGTGAAGCCAAGTGAAGAATCAGTCAAGTGGCAGAAAAGTTGTCTCAGTCTGCTGACTGACAGCTAAGTCACTCCAAATGATTTGGAATCGAATGTCAAAGGGGTTTGCAGCAGACAAGACTTGAAGAAAGCTGATAGAGATCTGTTGTCAACACAAGTCAAGACTTTGCTGAAAATAGGCATGTGGCAGGTTGCCCGCAATAAAGCTATTTTACTGAAAGAGTGCAAAAAGCTAGGAACCAATGAGATGTATCTGAAAACCTACAGAGACCAAAGAAAGGCTACAGTGCATTAAACTCATGGTACGATCCTCATTAATGTTGCAAGACATGCCAACAACCTACGAGTGGGATTTGAAATATATGTCTATCTTTTCAACGAACATATTTTTGAATCCTCACTATAAAAGGCTGAGGAAGCAAGTGAGAGAAGGTAACGAATTCGAAGAGAACTATCAAGCAATTCAAGCAAGCAAACCTGCAAAAATACTCTCAAGCTTTCATAGATATTCCTCAAGCCTAAAATAGAAGGAACTCGATCCAACACATTTAGTAAAGGAAAGAATACTTCATCAAGTTGATGAGGAAATTGCTTGAAGAACAAAAGGTGTCTACTCTCCAAGGTTGAAGGAGAAGTAGGAAGGTTCAAGTTCGAACCAGAAGCTTTGGGCTCGTTGGAAGTAGAGCTGTCAAAATGGGTCAGGGTCGTCGGGCTGGCCCGCCCCGCCCGCCTAAGGTAGGGGGTGGGTTAAGTATTTAGTAGCCCACCAAGGGGCGGGCCTAAACGGGCTTGCCTGCCGCGGGCCGCAGGCTTGGCGGACTGTCGGGCTAGCCCGCCAGAAATAAAAAAAATAGATAAAATAGACAAAAAAAATAGTATAATTGATATGTTATATTTTTATCTCTTATAAAAGTCTATATAATATTTTTATAAAATATGTACTTGTTATCCATTAGTATATTTAATACATTAAAATTAATAATATGAATATAAAAAATTATTTTTTTATTTTTTTTAATTTTTGGCGGGCCGGCCCGCCCAACCCGCAGCCTAAGGCGGGTTGGGTTGGGCTGAAGTTTTCTCGTCCCACCACCTCGGCAGGCCAGCCCGCCCCGCCCCGCCGGCCCATTTCGACAGCTCTAGTTGAAAGGTTGTGTGATCAATTCCAAGGATTCAAAGGAGTTGAAGTAGCAAAACAATTGTTTTGTGAAGAAGCTGAGTCCTAGGAGCAGCCAGCTGTGTGATCAAGGCTGTCTCGGACTGTTCACTACTTTGTAACCAGATCTATCACTTAGTAGATTCCTCCAGTAGTTGGAGAAGAGTGTATTAGAGGAATTACCCCATCTTCGAACTACTATAAAATTTGCTTGTGTCATTTTACTTAAAACATTTTACTTTCTTGCATATTATTGATATTTGTTGTTAAGTTAAATCTGCTAAACTCAACTGATAAAAACTCTCCTAAAAACAAGCGTTGAAAACAAGTTTAAAACATCTAGGGTAATAAGTCTTTCTCTGAACAAAAATCATATCAACTGTAAAGTTAAGTGTTCGCTGATCCCAGCTAAATTATACTATCAACAGCTTAGTCGAGTCTGTTGAGTGGGTAACTTTGCTAAAGTAAGCCAACCTAGCTGTCCCTCAAGGACTTAGCTGATTTGAGTTAACTCTGTAAAAATTATTTAAAAGGACTAAATCAAAAATTTGGTAAGGTTTATTCAACCCCCCCTCTAAACCTTACAACTCACCCCTTAGGACCTACATGTTCTCATAATTTTTGGTTGTTCTCATGTATTTTTCAATGTTTCTGTGTAATTTTTACTTATTGTTAAGCTATTTTTGTTCATATGGTGTTTTCTAGATTGTTTACGTTATTTTTTGGTTGTTTCTACACTGTTTTTAATATTATTCTCATGTTTTTTTATTATTTCCATGTAGTTTTCGATGTTCTAATGCAGTTTTCACCTATTTCTAAGCTTTTTGTCTTGTTCATATGGTATTTTCTATATTATTTCCGTTGTTTTGGGGTTGTTTTTATAGAGTTTTTCAATGTTTTTGTTGTTTCTTGGTTGTTTCCATGTTTAGCCCCTTTCTTAATAATTATATCTAATTATATTTTAAATTGATTAAATTCAATTAAAATATTTATTTTAATTGAAGACCTTAAAAAGATCTATCCCTTGACCTACCAAAAAAAATATCTCACAATATGTATCTAAAATTTTACGTATCACATATATCCATACATAACAATATATATATTTATATAAGAAGAAAATTATCTTTTTATAAATAAGAAATTATTTTTTTATATATCTACATACTTTCCTTGTTAATAGAAATTATCTTTTTTATTTATCAACGTATTTTGATATTCAAGTTTCAAAAGGTGTACATTTGGAATTAGATATGATTTGTCTGTTTTATGATTTTTTGATATATGTGTACATAAAAAATATATTTTTTAGATGTTTCATTTTCCCTTAGAAGTGCGTATCTAAATATATAACATGGTTTTTGTTTAATTCCTTTAATAATTTGATAATTGTTCAGTTTTCTAAAACCCAAAAAATATTGAAATTTGAAATAACTTTGTTGTTGATTGTATTGAAAATACAACTTATTAAATATTAGGCATTAGGATAGTAAACACAATTCAACATTGGGCAGTTAAAATATTTTTCAAACTTTTACTTTCTTACAGAAAAAATGTTCTATAAATAGTTACAATTCATATAGGCATTATGATAGTAAAAACAAGGGTAAATCGTACTTTACCCCCTATACTCTCATTGAATATCACTTAACCTCCTTATACTTTCAATTGTATCACTTTACCCCCTTGTACTACCGATTTGTATCACTTTACTCCCTTATACAATAAAATATCATTAAATCCTCCAATTCATTTATTAAATGACCTAATTATCCCTACAATTATTTTAATTTAACCATGTCATCAAATACATATATATTTTTTTGGAAAACTTATTTGCTATTTATTAAAATTAATATAGTTCCTATTAAATAACTCTATTGTAGGTTATTTTATGCAAACTAATATATTCATATATTTTTTTAATAATAAATCTAAAAATTATGTATTATATATTAAAATAATATTTTGTATTCAAAAAACTAATCACTAAAATGAATATCTTTTTCTATTTAACATAGTTTTTATTTATGATTATTGCATCAATAATTTAAAAATTACTAATAATATTTCACACATATAATAAATTAGTATTACATATATATTATATGATTTTAAGGTTATGATGAATAATAAATTAAAATTATAAATGTATTAGCTAATAGAAATAGTCTATTATATATTAATTTAATAGGGTCTATATTAAAGTTAAATAATTAGCAACTAAATGTAAAATATAATAAATTTAATATTAAGTGTTAATTAATCAAATTGTGAAAATTTTAGCAAATAAATACAAGTTTATTAATATTAAATACATTTAAAATAATTTTGTTATTTTAATAAAACTAATAGGTGTGGATAAAATGGTCAGTTTTTTTAGTATACGAGCATAAAATAATATTTTAGAAGTATAAGGGGGTAAAGTGATACTAATTAAGAGTATAAGGGGGTAAAATGATACAATTAAGAGCAAAAGGGGGTAAATTCGTAATCAAGTACAATATAAGGGGGCAAAGTGAGATTTACCCTAAAAACAATTCAACATTGGGCAGTTAAAATATTTTTCAAACTTTTACTTTCTTACAGAAAAAACATTCTATAAATTGATACAATTCATATTCACACAAAGCAAATATTTCACATTTAAAGGTTTTCTTATATTTTATTATATTTTTTTGTATTAATTAATCATATGATTTATGTATTTGTTCAAATGAGACCAATATACCAGGGTGAGACCGTAAGGACTGACCTGGTCCATTTATTTTTAATTTTGGATGGTTGTTATTAATTCGTTATTTAAGGTAATTAAAAACACTTTTAATAGTTACAAGGGTGAATTGGTAAATGCATAAATGGGCGGTTACTTAATTATGGGCATACATGTAATTTTATATGGTATGTGTAAAGAGGGAATAGATTCTGCCCAGGATTTCGGACCTGATTGGTTTCAAACATGTATCACGACTCTTCACATTATCATATCTTCAAAGAAACTGCACAACATTTGAGGCGACTAGAAAAGAAGAGAAAATTGGAGGCAGAAGAAGTAGGGGAAAATCTTCAACGGGATTTTTTTTGGCAGAAAGTTGAGGAAGTCGAAGGGTTCTCTCTCGATCTAGGTATGTTTTTCTTTTACAGTTGTTTGTTATATTCTTATTTTGATTTTATCGTTTCTCTTTCAATTCTCGGGTTTTTTGCATGTTGTTCTGGGATTTTTTCATTAAAAATCACTCATTTTTTATGGGTTTTGTTAAATTTTTCAGTTTTTCTGTAGTGTCTCTCATTTTCTTTTGTTTTTTTCGATTTTGGATTTGTTTTGGTTGATGTTTATGTATTTTTAGGGAGCAGTTTTTCAATTCTTTTTGTGTTAGTTCATCATGTAGTAACAACAGTTAGGATTTTTTTCATTCAGTTTTTTGTTTGATGTTTTTTACTAAGTTTAGTTGCATGTGTTTTTTTTTTATTCGGCTTTTATGTGATTTGTTTATGTGTCATCTTGAATTTGGTTTTGTGGTTCCAGTTTTTTTAGAATTCTTCGAATTGGTTCTTTCCTTTAAAAGAAATTTATCAGTTTTTTATGTGGGATTTAGTGATGCATATATTATTCAGTATGTATGCGATAAGATGAATGTATTTATGCATCATTTTTCCAAATATTTTGTCATTCATTGTTTTTGTTGTGAGATGTTTTCAATATAATGAGAATATGTTAATATATATATATATATATATATATATAGACCATGTTCAGTGCGTAGATAATACCTTTTTAATGTTTTTACATGTTAAGTATTTTTTGTTTGTCATTGTTATGTTTATGAGTCATGCATCAGATATGAACTATATATACACCATTATTGACTTATATATGCATCCTTTTTCACGGCCAGGGTCTCCATGTTTATGAGACATATGAAGGTGGGGGGTGAGAGACTGGGGATGTGGTCTCCAAGAGGGCAACGAGTCTCAGATTTTAAATCTTTGAATGAAGTATTGTCATGCCATCACTGTAGCTGACTGTTGTTGAGTTTAATGAAGTAAGGGGGAAAAACTTGGAAGAAGCAAAAAGGTTTCTGAATGGGAAGAATATTGTGTAGCTGGGTTTTTATGTTTTTTGGATTTTGGAACTTGAAATTGTTGAATTGCTTTTACGTTTTTTGGATTTGGAACTTGAAATTGTTGGACTTGATCCCCTTTTTTCTGGTAAATTTGAATGGGTTGATGTTTTTTATTCAACTAGTTTATGTTTGGAAATGACCGATTTGATATCTTATAATTTTGAAAGGAACTTATTTAGTATTGAATCGCTAGTTTTTTTATATCTGCTTATATAATAGTCATTTTATGCATAAATAGATTATTGTTGCTGCATAAATAGGTAATAGTTGGTGCATAAGTAAATTAGAGATGTATACTTTTGGTTGTGTGATAAGTTAAATTAGTGATGCATAAATAGGTTATTTTTGTTGCATAAATAGGTAATAGTTGGTGCATATCGATAAATTAGTTAGGCATATTTTTTGCTATGTAATAAGTTATATTATTGATGCATAAATAGATCTTTGTTCCTGCATAAATCAGTGATGCCTATTATAAAACTTTTTTAATTTTTTTTACGTATAAATAGATGCAAAAATTTGCATATATATTGAATGAGTGACGCATGAACGATTTAAACAAACTCACTGATCTAAACAATAAATTTCCGAGCATGAAAATAATTAAGTTATATATACATGTAACACACTAATCCAACCGATTCTTGATGGATAAACATACATGTGGTGTAATTTTGTTTGAACCCGGAGATATTTCAAGGCTTTCTCTGGGGTGGTTACATGTCCAAATTTTGAATCAAAATAATCTAAGTATATATAAAACTAATATATTATATGCATGATCTGAGCAATAAATATCACCTAAATACCTAATCATTAAGCATGCAATAGTCTAATACATTATATACACAAATTTAAACCTAAATATATATGGAGAATAATGTATATTATTATCATTACGTGAACAATATGTCTACATCATTATAATTTAATTAATTATGTGATGTCCATATTTGCATCAAAAAATATATTGATGCATGAAAATAAAATATTTTATGCATGTTCGAAGCAATAAATATACTTCTAAATATCATATGTATTAAGCATGCATAAAAATATATATTATATGCATGAGTTGAAATACTAAAGTAACGACACATAAATTTGAATTTGCATGTAAGGCTTTTTTCTATCGTTTTACCAGGTAGAAGAAAAAAGAAAATTTCATTTCCATGAAAGGAAGGGCAAAGAAGGATTTTCTTACTATTTGGGTAGGGGTGTGGGCATAAAGGTACGTTTGAACGACTAAGGTTTATCTATGGGTGGAGTCCGTCCCATCTCTGAAGACGAGGGAAGGGTATCGAGATTTAGCGTAGAATGAAAGCGCGGGATACAACGGTAGGGCTCTCACATCTCCCGATGCTTGGGTACTAGTCCTTCGTATCTTCGCTTTCCCATCCAATAGCTATTTAAATGCCGTATAAATAAAAGAGAGGTAGCTTCAGGTGCCGTCCTATCTGTCGGTCCGTGGGTAGGGTAGCGTGCCTTTCTTCATCTCCTAAATTATAGCTAACGGATATGGTAGTATAAAATTATTGATTTGGACGTAAATTATGTTAAGACAATTATGCCCTTATTCGAATTACATGATAAAAAATAATACCAAATTTAATGTTTGTATCTCAACCATCCATTGATTTGTTATAACGGTCCAGATCAGTCCAAACGGTCTCAACCCAAGCAGGGGCGTAGCCAGGATTTTCATTCAGCGCGGTCAAAAAACAATTTCACTTCGATGCGGCATTTATCGACTATAAATATTAAAAAGTAAAAAATAAAAATATTTCAATAAAAATATGCAAATATTAAGGTCGTACTTTACAAAAGTTCTTTTTTCTGAAATATCTTTCCATAATCTAAAAAATCCAACAAAAAATTGAAGTTAAACATAATTCCTAAATTAGTAATAAAAACTGAAAAATGCTTATGTTCTTGCAATTTGCAAACATGCAACAATCATAATTCATAAACAATTGGAATATACATGCTGTCAAAAAAAACAATTGGAATATACATAAATTCATAAAAAAATAATAATAAAAGCAATTGATGTTGATTATGATTTAGGCCCAACTCGCCCCAATATCTAACTAATCACCACAATATCACATATGCCCAATATTTCTATGTTTTACGTAATTTTGCCGAAGCTTTAAGGTTCATGCCAAAAATTTAAAATCAACGCAAGAACCGAATCCCCGGTCAATTCTCTAATCTCTATCTCTATTAATGCTAAATTATTGAGAGATATAAAATTGAGCACAAAAGCCTTAAACCCATACCTGGTTTGTTGATCTTGAACAGTGAAAAATTAGCCAGAGAAAACCCTAGTTGATTTGTAAATTTTATAATTGTGGTGTGTGTTGAATGGGGCAGATCGAGACTTTCAGCTCCAAGACGGGTAAAAGATGAAAGATAAATTGGGCTGTCAAACATTTGAGTGTGGTCTTTTCTAGACAACCAATAGAGTAATTTGTTTTTATATATATATGGGCTGGGTCCAAATTGATCGATCCACGACCGCACTGGCTCACACAAGCTACGCCCAACCCAAGAGATGGTCTCACGAGAACCGACCCCTACAGGTATTGGTTCAAATGATACCAATATCCTAGGGTGAGATCGTAGGGATTGATTGGTCCGTTTATTTTTATTTTTAGATGGCTATGATTAATTCTGTATTTAAGGTAATTTAAATGGATTTAATTAGTTTCAAGGGCAAATATGTAACTTCATAGAGGGGTGGTTTTTTATTTATGGATAGATTTAATTTGGCATAATATCTTTAGAATTGGATATTGATTAGACCGAGATTTTTGGGGGGATCGGATTTTTGCCAAAGAACTAAACTCACATCTCCTCAACTTATGAGTTCTGCAAAGAAGAGGCACGACAGTTTAGGAGTTTGGAAGAGAAGAATAAAACTCTTTGACTCCATTTTTTCAGTAGGCAGCGAAATATTCGACCAAATTTCCAGTTTAGAGGTAAGTTTTTAGTTTCGATTTTTTGTATTGATGAATGTTATGCAATTTTTTCTCCTTTTTTAAGTTTTTCGTTAATGTTTGCATGTCTTTCGAAAAAAAATTCGAAAATTCTTTAGTTTTTACAGGATTTTTCGAAAAATTCGAAAAATTTTGAAAAAGTTCCGATTTTTTTGTACTGATGAAAGTTCTTTCGTTTTTGCAGTAGGCCGAGAAAAATCCATCCAAATATCTGGTTTATAGGTATGTTTTTAGTTTAAATTTTTTGTATAGGTGAATGTTATGCAATTTTTCCCTTTTTTTTTAATTTTTCGTTATTGTTTGCATGTTTTTTTTTGAGAAAAATAAATTCGAAAATGCTTTCGTTTTTTTCTGTTTTTGTATAGGTGTTTCCATTTGATTTTCATGTATTTTGGCCGACTATGAATTTAGTCTCATTTTTTTTGTATAGGTGAATATTCCATTTGATTTTCATGCATTTCGGTATGTAGGAACTTTCTATGTGACTTTTTTCTTTTGAGTTTTTTATGTGTGTTGTTGAATTTTTGGTTTTGTGGTTTGAAGTTTTTTAAAACTAGTTGAATTGCTTTTTTCTTTAAATGAAATTTTATCTGATTTTTACATTGGAATCATATGTGATAAAAAATAGTTCATTGTTAAGAACTTATTTCGGTTCTGTATGAAAATTGTTAGGACTTTTTTATGATTTTTAAGAACTACGGTTATCAGCTTTTAACGTTGATATAAGGATGCACTATATATGCAACACAAGATTGAATTAATGATGCATATATCATTATGTACGTATGCAACAAGATGGATTTATTTATGTATTATTTTTCAAATATTGTCCTTCATTGTTTTTGTTGTGAGCGTGTTGGATATAATAAGAATAGAGTAATGTATGTATAGACCATGTTTATTGCATATAAATACCTTTTTAAAATTTTTTACATGTTTTTTAAAATGGTGTGACATTTTTAAAATCTATTGGTTCTTTATACGATAAGTTGCATAATTAGTTAATATATATCGCATATTTAGTATTAAAATGGTGTGACATTTTTTTTTGGTATTTTTAGGTTTACAGGCTTATATTTTTATATATTCTAATACAGTTTCGTGCATTTATATTTATAATATAGCGCATTTTTAATGTTTTTTACATGTTAAGTGTTTATGAGTTATGCATCAGGCATGAAATATATATACACAATTTTGGCCATTTCAATGAGATATAGAAATTTATCAGTATGGATTATCTGTCATATAGTGGAATACATAATGATGCATTAATAGAGCATGAATATTGCATATATAGGTTATTGTTATGCCAGCTTTTCTTGGCGGTTTATTTAGTATGTTTGTTAGTCAATTAAGTGGCCTGATTCAATATATTATGGTGTACAGGTACGATATGTTTGGTAGTCAATGATGCATTTTTCATCTATTATATATGTAACAGTTTTGTCATATATATGCATATTCAAATATATTTTTTTTGGTTGTTTTTCAATGAGGCATATTCCGTTAGTGTTCAGTATGTAGTATAGTTAAGTACAATTTAATGTATACATCTAGTATGTTTGTTGCATACGTAGGGAACTTTTTTATGTTGAGATATTTTAGGCAATTTTGATACAATTGTTTATTTTTATATGCATTATTATTGTGATGTATATGCACTCTTTTTGTTAAGCCTTTTTTTTTGGCAATGAGAGATTTTTTATGCGTTTTAATGTGCATCGTAACAGGTTTTTCAAGCGGATATGTACGATTTTGAAGCTGTCAAGATGGCTAAGAGTAAAGAGAAGAGACAACTTACCATCGGGGGGAATGATGGTGGCCATCCGGGGGAAATTTGGAATAGTTGGACATATATCATTTTTTTTACTTGTTCGTTTTATGGGGATTTATGTTTTTTTTGGCTAGTTATTGGATTTTGGGTTGCTAGAATACAATCACATTTCTATATGGGGGATTTTATATGATGTTTTGCTACGGATTGACAATATTATCTCTGTTTACATTTATTTTGACTAAAAAAGGCACTTTTTTGTCTGAAAAGCCACTTTTTATATGGTAAATTGATGGAATGCTTAGTTACTGTTTATTTGTTGTATTATTAGTTTATTAATATCGTATTAAATTAAATAGTGTGATGATCATTATCGTATATTTAGTTATGTAATGTGTCTAATAATTTCATGCCCAAGATAGCATATATATGCATCATACATGTTATATTTATACAATATAATATGTTGAACCATACAATGTAATATGTCGATTTTCCAATTTTTTAAGAACTGTATGGATGGAACGATACTGGATTGGAACACACATTTTTCTTAATGTGTAAGTTTTGATTGCATACATTATATATAAGTTGCACTAGTTGCATAGGTTAATGTAAGAGAATTATATATAACTTAAGAGAATTTATGTAGTAAACTAATATATAATTTAAGAGAATTATATGTATAGATAGGTCAAGATTATCGCATATATACTAAAGGACCGACACATAATTGGTTAAACAAACAAACTAATCAAACCAGCATAATTTAATGATAAAAAAAGCTATATATACATCGCATAAGCTCTTTTATGCAAAATACTATATTGAACAATACCTAATATAGTGTTATTGATAAAGCTCGTTACATCAATTTTATAAGCAAACTAATATATAATTAATGCAACCTTTACACATAGATATCATTGGATTCATGCATGTAATGTTTTATAAAGAAGGGGAATATTTATTAATGCTCAATAAAATAGATAATTGATGGAAAGTTAAATTAACAATCAGGTTCTCGTTTTTTTTTTCTGTTTTGATAAGAATTTTTTTTATCTATGAACGTGATTATGGATATTTAGGTAGTTATTAATGTGTTTTCTAAAGAAGGTATTATTGTGAAATAATCTCTTCCCTATTTTCTAGCAATTACACGCCAATTACCATTTTGATTAATATTCTTGTGGTCGATTTTACACAGCTGACTATTCAAATAATACTAATAATTTTAATGTTTTAATCTCAACCATCTATTGATTTATTATAACGGTCCAGATCAATCCCTACGATCTCACCGCAGGAAATGGTCTCACCAGAACTAACCCCTATATTTTTTGGAAAACTTATTTGCTATTTATTAAAATTAATATAGTTCATATTAAATAACTCTATTGTAGGTTATTTTATGCAAACTAATATATTCATATATTTTTAATTATAAATCTAAAAATTATGTATTATATAGTAAAATAATATTTTGTATTCAAAAAAATAATCACTAAAATGACTAGTTTTTTTCTATTTAACATAGTTTTTATTTATGATTATTGCATCAATAATTTAAAAATTACTAATAATATTTCACACATTTAATAAATTTGTATTACATATATATTATATAATTTGAGGTTATGATTAATAATAAATTAAAAGTATAAATGTATTATCTTATAGAAATAGTCTATTATATATTAATTTAATAGGGACTATATTAAAGTTAAATAATTAGCAACTAAATGTAAAATATAATAGATTTAATATTAAGCGTTAATTAATCAAATTTGTGAAAAAAAATTTAGCAAATAAATACAAGTTTATTAATATTAAATACTTTAAAAATAGTTTTGTTATTTTAATAAAACTAATAGGTATGGATAAAATGGTCATTTTTTTTGAGTATACGAGCATAAAATAATATTTTAAAAGCATAAGGGGGTAAAGTGATACTAATTAAGAGTATAAGGGGGTAAAATGATACAATTAAGAGTAAAAGGGGGTAATGTAATAATCAAATAGAATATAAGGGGGCAAAGTGAGATTTACTCTAAACACAATTCAACATTGGGCAGTTAAAATATTTTTCAAACTTTTACTTTCTTACAGAAAAAGCGTTCTATAAATAGATACAATTCATATTCACACAAAGAAAATATTTCACATTTAAAGGTTTTCTTATATTTTATTATAATTTTTTTATATTAATTAATCATATGATTTATAATAAAATTGATTATCTTTAAACTTAATTAGGTTTTGAAATTTTAAATATTTTGCAATCAATAATTTTTTTTTTAAAACATAGATAATATAAATCCATAATTTGATGAAGAATAAGAACAAGTAAAAATATAAAGATTCATGCGTTTAATTTTTAGAATTAATGATGGAGGCATAAGCGTGAACAAAGATACAAACTCGCCTCGTACGTTGATTATATAAGAATACCAAGAATTGATAGAAAACCCTTGTTTTCATTTCTTAATCAAAATTCAACCTCCCTAAAAATAATAACAAAACATATATTTATAGGATTAAACTCCTACAATAGTAAAATTTCTAACCATTGAAAACTCTTAAAAGATAAGTATATAACCAACTAAAACTAATACTAATAGATACCAAAGATATCTTTAAGTAACATTTCAAATCTTATCTCCAAAATTCTCTCTGGGGTCGAGACGATTCATTCTCGAATTAGAAGGGCGATCATCAATAGAAAAGGCATCAAACCATGGAAGCACGTGAGGAGGACGAGACCAGAAAATAAGATGAATATCATCATTAGTTTCCGGTCCATTTCCCATATTTTCCAGTCCATTTCCCATTATACTACTGAAATAATGATAGTTTCCAACTAATAAAGAAACAACTATCAAGTCTTTTCTTTTAAGCCCAAGAATACTCTCAATATCGGATAAGTCAATACCAAATGATCTGAAAAACTGCAGAATTCTTGCTTGAGATTTTAATGGCGAAATAGTCCCATTTAGTACAAATATTGGGTATGCTCCAACTTCAATTTATTTTTTGGGTATTGGTGATCCGTCATAACCACGATCATCATCGTCAAATTACGGTGATTTTTGCGTATCAAGAAGAGAAATTATGTCGTTACTTTCCTTATCAAATATAGGTGGCCCATCATTACCACCAATCTCCTCATCAAACTTTGGAGGTTATTCGTAGCCAACCTGTATTACAATGTCATCACTTTCTTCATAAAAATTGGTGGTCCATTATATCCACCATCTTCAACGTCTCTAGAGAATACATCATCCATGTTCATGGAGTAGGTTTCCAATAGGGTGAACTGGATGCAACATCGTAGGCAAACTCACAACTACCAAGAAATTGATTTTCAATAAGCCTATTGATTTCTTGATATTTGATGCATACGATATTCACTTGTTTTGCCAACAAGGTGATCTGCTGACGAAGCTGAGCAGTGTCATTGCTCGTAACTTCAAAACTGAAGTGGTGTCAAGATGGCATATTAAGAATCATAGCCGGTCTCTGGGTATCAACTGATGCAGACGGAAGCGTGAACAATTAAACAAACTCACCTCGTCCATTGATTCTATAAGAATACCGTAAGAGAGACAAGAATAGAGAGAAAACCCTCGTTTTTATTTCTTTATCAAAATTCAACCTCCCTAAAAATAATAACAAAACAGATATTTATAGGATTAAACTCCTATAATAGTAAAACTCCTAACCATTGAAAACTCTTAAAAGATAAGTATATAACCAACTAAAACCAATCCTAATAGATACCAAGATATCTTTGAATAACATTTCAAATCTTATCTCCATTAATTAATAATAAAAAATTATAAATAGAAATAATATTTATCATAAATAAATACAATATACATATTCGGGGAATGAGGATGAGAATGAATAATCCTTGTTTTATCAAATCAGAATAGAAGGGGGATGGGAATATAAATATCGTTCATGTCCCATACCTAATCCTAGAGAAGCGGAGAATCCCCAATCCCGCTCTCATCCCCAAAATTAACCAGGGATTTCCTATCCCATTCTATTCGATTACCAACAGGATAGTTCCCCGCGGGGATATTGTCATCCCTAAATACAGGAAATAGAATTCATATAACTATTAAAGATATATACATGTACAATACAAAATAGATGCCTAAAAGATATATACTCCGTGCATCGCACAGATAAAAGACTAGTAAGTATAAATGAACGAGTAAAACATTATTAATTTAATTTTCAGGTAAAATTTCTAATTAAGTTTATGGGTGAATTGCCATTTTTCATCCATATAATAACGTAATTTCACCAATAATTTTTAACGACTGCGTTTTAATTATTATTGTAAGATACAGTACTTCATTCAACTCTCAATTAACCTAAAAAAAACTCTTATGTTTTGAGGGAAGGGAGGACCATATTGAAAGTAGTTCATACCACTCGAGCTTCTAAATTGGGCTTCTATAAATGAATCAGGCAGACCAACAACTAGGCTAACTTCACAAAATATTTTTTTTTTCCTCGAGCGATAGTATTTTTATTAAAAACTCAACTAAAAAACTTAAATCGTTGTCGATTGGCAAAATGCCTTCTTGCACACATTGTCAAGTAGGGAACAACACATACATCAAAAACTAAAACCCTCCAACCTAAGGAGACTAAGCCACCCTCTACGGGAGACTTGGCCGAACAATCATGGACGTAGCTAGCATAGGACAAGCGCGGTCGGCGGACCGCACTGGATCTTGGAGTGACCCTGTTAAATTTAAGTTGGACCACACTGAAAAATTTCGGTCTAATTCATATAAAAAAATCGAGTTAAAATTTAAAAGTCAATAAACCTTACTGTCTTAGCCGAAAATATTACGAATTACCTATTCAAATTAAGATATATGAGTGGATAAATGATTGTCATGCAATTGTTTGTTATATACAGATATATATGTTCCAAACTTGATAATGAACATTTTTTTGGGAGTATTTTTTTAAATGAATTTTTGTATTGGATCTAAATTTCATAATAATATTAGTTGTTTGGTGGTAATTTAGAATATATTTTTGGATATCACCTATCCAAAAAGTTTATTCTAGAGAAACCATAATTGGAGATTATGAACATTCGCAAAGAATTGTTGCAAGATACAACCTTCTTATTTGCCTTGTTTTTCAATTTTTTTTTAAATATTAGTTCGACATTCACCCTGTCGAAATGAAAAAAATTCTGACCGCACTGGCCGGAAATCCTGGCTACGCCCATGCGAACAATCACAATACACTAACAAAAATCGGGCACGAGCAACCACTACATATTGCAGAACAGACAAAACTGATCCACCTATGAGTTTCACAAATTAACCAGGAAAACAAAAGACACCAAGAAATGAAAATAAGAAAACTACAACAAAACCAAATAAAGCAAAAAAGAAAACAAAATAAAGAGAAAGAAATATTAGTTTCTTCTTCACCTATATCTACTGTCGCAACCATCACCACCACTTGCGCTAACCTGCTGCTAGCCACCACTGGCCCGCCTCCTCGAAATAACTCCTAAAGTCCAAATCTGAGTCACATAAAAAAAACCTCGTGAAATGAGGAGTCCAGATATGAATTAACAATAATGATCCAAAATGCCGTTTCAAAGTTATCAGAAACATCTACAAGTAGATAAAGATATACAATTATCCCTTTTCAAATAATAAAACTATCCGAAAACTTTTACTTTATCCAATCAAAACTTTGTCGAGTTACATTATATAGCTAATTTGAAATATGTGGAAGTAACAAAATAAATTGAAAATTCCAATATATTTTCATTTGTTCTCCATATTTTCATTTTTTTTTTGGGTGGAGCGTCATTTGACTAAAATATTCATTTTATTAGCTAGTTGAATATTTTCATTTACGGAGACAACGTAAGCTATAAAGACATAATCTATATAATGGAACTCTATGAAATTGGTGTACAAGATATTTCACTAACTTGTATACTTTACAAGAAGTAACTATTGGTTGTTGCACCGTTGCATAATCACTAAATGCTAGAAAACCAACTAGTTTTTAATTTCTTTAATTTTGGTCGATTTTTGGCCGTTTAGCTCGTCAATACCTCATTTTTGGCCGAAACAATTTTTTCAGCAATTTGGACAAAATCGCCTCGGTCTAGGAGCGCCTAAAGCCTAGACGTCATGATCCATTCTTACAACACTGCGTTATTACTTATAAAATCCTCAAATGTAAATACTTCTCATATTATTAATTTTGTTATTTGTTTTAAAAATCTGACCACTTTAAAGAATAGTCAGCTTAGAACAAAAATATTTAGACGAAATCAATAATAAATGTCTAGATCTAGGTAAGTAACTATAAACTACTGATGTTGTTTTTTAGGGCAGATCACTCCAAATCAACTGGGTTGACCAAAATCTTTTTCTCGAGAGGAAAATCTTCACATCAATCCTCTTCCCGAGGGAAAGTTTTCTCGTCTTCCTCTTCCAGATGGGGAAGTCTTCAAGTTTTCTTCTCCGAGAGCTGAAAAATCCTTCGACTGGGAACTTGCCCACATGTACGCAAATGTTAGGAGGGTCCTTAGGTATTGCCCATGGAGGCCCCTCCGACGCTCAAGGCAACATGGTAAATGAGAGAATAAACAGTAAACGCATATTGTATAATAAATGCGTAGGAGGATTATTCATGAAATTACTTACAGATAATATGAGGGACCTTTTTATACCTAGGAGATGGGCCCCGTGGACCGTGTAGGAGAATTTTGCCTATGGGCCAGTCCGCGTCGGAGAAATCGGCCGATGGGCCAAACCCGAACTCTTTTGGGCCGGTTTATTTATCAAGAGCCCATTGTTTATTAAATAAATAAATATAAATTAAATTATATATTAATTAATGAAATATCATTTTTGCCCCCAACATAAGCCCCCCAACTTCGGTGTTGCGGAGGGATGGAGCAGTGCGGGAGCTAGACCGGTACTGCATCTGGCTTGTCCTGCTTGCGCCTCTTATTTTGCTTTTGGAGGATCTTTGACTGCTTTGCACGAGGACGCTTGAGATGAGAGTCTTTGACCATGCTTCCAAAAGTAAATGTTCTCACTCTACCTTTCAACTTTTGAATTTTTTTGCTTTGTAGAAGACTTAGGAAATTTCTTTAAAGTTGAGGTGAGAGTTGAGATGAAAGCCCAATGAGATGGGAGATTGCTCCAGGGTGCCTCCCGGAGCGGGCTGGGCGCCCCCTAGGCGTCCTTGTGGGGTGGGGGCACCCTCTTCCACGGAGGAGGGCGCCCTCCCTTGGTCTTCATTTTCGTACTCTTGTTGTATTTCTAGCCTAAGTCTTTCACTTGCACATCTTGAGTACTAGGCTTTATTCTTGATTACACTTGCACTTCAAAGTTGTATACTTCATTATCGAGTTGTAATCTTGAATTTGTTTCTATCATCAAAAGCAAGATATTCTTGTTAGTGTTCTTGTGGTAAGAGCATACTTGGGTGATTTTAGGTGTTGAAGAGTGTGGTACTCTTCATAGGTGAAGGAAGATTGTGGTAATCTCCTTGGTGGTGTTGTAAGAAGAGTGTGGTACTCTTCAAGGTGAAGTTGTAATAATTTTGATAATTATTAATAAAATTCTTTTTCTTTTTCGAAATCCACTTCGGATATACTGGGGTGGTAGAGCACGTAGTCCCTAAGTGGGGTGAAGCTCTATAAATCATCGAGTGTTGTTTATTTTTCCGCACTTACATTCTTGCTTTCATCTTCACATTCGAAAAAGAGGGCGAAACTTGGAAAATCGGCATAATCTATTCACCCCCTCTAGATTATCGTAGCCACTTGGACTAACAGAAGGCTGAGGCTAGTTCAAGAGTTTTGAGAAGTGGTTCGAAATCTGAAGCCCTAGTTCCTTTATCGTCTAAAAAGAGGAAGATGAAACATGGCCATGATGTTGGAAAACAAGTTGTCAAGGCAAAATCTCCTAAAAAGAAGGTTGTTGGTTTTAGAGGATTGGACGTTGTTGAGGTATATTATTTTCATTTTTATTTACTGGATCTATTTTTGTTATTTTAGTGTTCTATGATTTTTGTTTTGTTTTTGTTTCTGTGTTGTTTCTGGTATGTTACTATGCTGTTGATATGTTGGTTTTCTTTTACTTTTCAAATTTTTCTGTACAAGATGTGTTGTTTATTTGTTGTTTCCTTGTTGTTTCTTTCTTGTTTCTAGGGTTATGAGTATTTGATTGATCCAGAAGACTGGTACACTGCTAGGCTAAACACTAGATTTTCTTTTGAAGTGATTAAAAATTTGAAGGACAAGTTATCACAGCCACACTTAGATGCGTTTAGGCGTACTTGTTTCGGTTATTTTCTAGACATGCATGAAGTTAATTTCCAAAATCAACTTGTGCATTTGTTGTTGAAGAGGCATGTTGTTCATTCGCGGAAGGATGAGATACTGGTGTCTGTTTGTGGTAAAATTTTGAGATTTGGTATTGGGGAGTTTGCCCTGGTCACGGGGCTGAAGTGTGTGGGAAAAGGCCCTCTGTTTGTGGGGATGGTATTACTTCTGAGTTCTTTCAGAAGTATTTTTTTGGCTCAATGAAATTCACTAGGCAGTCAATTGAGGAGTGTTTTAGATTACAAGTGTGGGGGGAAAATGGTGATGATGCCCTAAAGATGGCTTTGTTGTATTTTTTTGCATTTTTTTATGTTTTCTTCTACTGGGACTTCTGTTAATATGTAATTTTTTTGATTTAGTTGATAGTGAAGATTTTAACACATATCCCTGGGGAAGGGATTTGTTTGACCTTACAATCAGAGAACTGAGGGAACAAGTACTCCACAGGAAGCAGCCTCAGGATGAGGATTTGAAGCCTGCTGCTAAACGCTCTAAATTTTACAGAATTAAAGGCTTTCCTCTGCCTTTTCTGATATGGTTCTAAGAATGTTTTTCAGAGGTAAACAATAAAATTTGCAACCATATCGGGCAGAGTATCCCTCGTATTCTGAATTGGGGTTGTCCATTGTCTGACAGAGATAAGAATTTGAGGTCGATGATCTCAAGAAAGATCAAATACAATTGAGGATGATGATTGACTTGTGTTGCGTTTGTATGATTTTATTTATGAAGTTTAAAATTTGAGCGTTTGAACTTTAAAATTTTATCTATGTAATGCAACTATAAATTGAGCATGATGTTTATCATTATGGATCATTTAGTTTTTATATTTAGTTTGAATGTTAGTGTTATACATGTTTTAATTTAAAATGTTAGATATGATTTTTTTGGGGTGTAGCTCGATAGTAGTCCGTTTAACTCAAATCCTGATAGGGTTAGGGTTCCTAATATTATATGCGCGTTAGATAGTGGTTGGTTTAACCAAAAGCTCTTTTATCATAAGGGAGAGAGCATCCTTCTGAAGCAGTGATAGTTAATTGTTGACCCAGATGGCTCTTGACTCCTGCCCACCTCTTTAGGGCTTGCTTTAGGCACTTGGATATTTCTTGCTTTCTCATTTCTTCTTGAAGTCTTTCTTCGCCCCATGAGACCGGATGATATTCTATTGCACTCACACTATATGGATGTTTTTTCTTATGCTTATCTGCTTTCTTTTATCATGCTTTACTCATAGTATTTGCATGTGACTTCTTGTTGATGAGAGACTTGTTCATTTTCCACGTTGAGGTGCATCTTCCCTTTAGAGGGGAGGCCTTAATTTCTTCGGAATAGCCGGAATTACTTGTTCTGGAACTACCTGAGGTCGCCTTTCCTAAGCTCAAGGGACGCCCTTCTGGAGTTCGGAGAGGGCACGCTTTTGGAGTCCCGAGGGGGGGTACTCTTCTTGAGCTCTTCTTAAGTTCTAACTCCATCGCTTCGATCTCTTTTCTCCCGGTGTTAGAGCTTTTGCCTTTTTTTTCCGGGGAGGAATATTTGGTGTGCCCATCCAAATCCCGAATTGGGTGCCCTCATGGAGCATATGGGGCGCCCTCCAGGGGCTTTCCCCAAGATTTTGACTCATCATTTTGATCTCTTCCCCACATGTGTTAGCATTTTGGCTTATGTTTCTAGCATATTTTCATCGTGGAGAAGAATTCACAGGGATTTTTGTGAGGAGGCCCTTTCCTCTGGGGTCTTAGTTGTAGGAGGAAAATTTACTATGACCTCTCCTGTGATGAGGCCCCTCTTATCCGGAGTCTTATCCGGATGAGGTTATATGTTGGGGCCCCCGGATAGCGTAACACTACCTCACTAGGGGCATTCCCCGAGAATCCTAGATAGCGTTAAGCTACCTCACTATGGGTTTTATTGAGGGGCCCTGGATAGCGTGAATAGAGTCAAGTTAAAATGGGTCGCCAAGGCGAAGCCGGCCAGTGGGCCGAAAAAAAAGCCCACTAATCTGGATAGCACTAAGATACCTCACAATGGGCAACCCCCGAGAACCCTGGATAGCGCTAAACTACCTCACTATGGGCTTTAATGAGGGGCCCTGGATAGCGTTAAGCTACCTGACTATTGGCGACCTCTGTAGCCCTGGATAGCGCTAAGATACCTCACTATGGGCAATCTCCGGGAACCCTGGATAGCGCTAAGCTACCTCACTATGGGCAACCCCCGGGAACCCTGGATAGCGTTAAGCTACCTCACTATGGATTTTAATGAAGGGCCCTGGATAGCGTGGAACTACCTCACTATGGGCGACCTCTCGTGTTCTTGTGGCTCCTTGTCTGTAGGGAGTTGTCCGCATTGTGTGTAGAGATGAATCCTTCTTTTTTTACTCTTTTGGTCGCACATTCATTCCTTCAGTGCAAATGTTAGCATTTTTCGCTGTCTTTTGACTGCACATTTTGTGACTTATGTTTGTGAGGAATTGCGCGTGTGGATGCGAACCATTGCTTGAGGTTTGTGGGAGTTGGTGAGATCCGCGGCTCCTAAGTTACTCGACTTGATCATCGCTTATCCTGGAGAGCTTGCATCTCTCTTCAGGGACTTTAGAGGTTATGCTGATAACTCCATTCATATGAATATTCCTCCTTTAGTGTTTGTAGTAGCGCAGAGCTTTTAATGGAGCTTGTTAATGACTGATTTGTGTAAGCTTTTTTCTCGAGATTTCTTCAGCGTTGTTATGCAACTCCCGTGAGGTGGCCCAGCTCGGGTGTCCAGATCTGGGTAGTGTGTTGCTTTGTGTGGGCCTTTGTGAGAGGTTCCTTGATTCTTGTCTTTGTTAAGAAATCAACCTTCAACTGAATCGTGGGTGCGAGAGAGCTTGGTTGGTTCAGACTTGGTCTTCCCGACTCTTGCGTTCCAAATGTTGCGGGCACTTTTTTTTCCGTTGAAGTTTGATGTCATCTGCCTGAGAGTGGCACCTATGATGGCTTCATTGCACTCCTCGCAGTATGTTGGAAGTGTACTCCATGGCCTCTGGACTTCCGGAAATGATATTAATGACTCCATCATATGGGAGTCTTTCTTGATATGAGCATAGTTGGAGGATTATGGTCCAAGTATTTACTTGGGAATCTTTTTCTCCATTGCTCTTCAGGAGATGTGAAGTGTGACATTCCTGGGGAGTAACTTCACTGATATAGTTGAATAAATTGCACTTCTACTTCCGGAGGCTTGGAGCTTTAGACTGTGCATGGCTCTTCTGAGTGTTCTCAGGGCATGTATACCTTCATGGTTCAGCTTTCTTCATCTATGGAGTCTTCGTCTTCTCCAATGAGTTGAGCATTTCATTCTCCTTTCATGTTGGGGTGTACCTCTCCAATGACTGGAGCTTTTACAGATCTCCCTCCAGCTTAGGATGGTTCATCGATAGGTTGGTTCGGGAGTTCTGTCTTTCTATAAAGGGTCGCTTGTTCCCGAGATAGCTTGACTAGTCTGGATGGCTCTTGAATTCTCAGCCCGAGCGCTGAGGAGAGTTTGTGCCTATCCTTTCTGGACTTCAATGTTTGTTTGTCCTCCATTAATGTGATGACTTCTTTAGTGTCTGGTTGCTTTCCAGTTCATTTTTCCTCTCTTCCATTCTAGTCGAGTGAGGGTCATTCTTCATGTAGCTGCTGTTGCGGCTTGCGATGGCAGGGTGACCTTATGAGGGGTCTTCATGCAGTTGGTGGAGCTCGGGGATATCCTCAAGGGAGAAAAGTAGAGAAAAAAATCCCGAGAGAAAGCCCCGGTCGAGGCTCTCCGATCGAGAGCCCGACTCTCCCCACTCGAGCGTGCGACTTGGCTCCCTGGTCGAGCATATTTTTGGATGCAAGGATGGGCGCGCTCGACCTTTCTTGTTCGAAAATGGGGGCTTCCCGATTGAGAGCCCCCCGAGTCATCCTCCCTGATTGAGAACCCCCCGAGTCATCCTCCCCGATAGAGAGCCCCCAAGGCGCGTGGGCGGGCGTGCCCCTCCATCCCCATTTGGGAGGTCTCCCCATTTCACCCGAGAACTCGCTACGAACTGGGTTTCGTTACCCCTGAAAAAATGTCTTGAAGGTCTCTGCCGTAGGAGGGAGTCTCTAGCTACCTTGCAAGCTTTATGGCCTTAGTCTCCCGAAGGTCCAGGTAGTTTCTTCTAATGGAGAATTATCGAGCTAATGCATTAGTGAGCTTATCCCTCCCAGTGATTGATCTAACTGGGAGCTAATCAACTAAGTTAGTGACCCTTGGTTAGTGTTGTCCGGACACTTTACAATAGAAAGCGTCCATCATATTGTAGAGATCCGCCTTTGCATGGAGTTTGTCTAAGTGCTCCTGGTGGACTTGCAGTCTTATCATACTCTGGGAGGTTGGAGATCTTGATGCCCGAGGGCAATGACTTGGCCCGAATGGCAGGGGCCAGTGAACCTTCTCCCTATAGGGATGGCCCACGAGTTGGCTTGGCTGATGCTTTACCATCTGCGACTCTTCTGCGGCTTGTGAATGTAGACTTGGGAGTGTTAGGCTCCATTTCCAGCTTTTCTTCCAGCAAGAGCTATGTTGGTCTCTTTGACTTTTCCAAGTTCTTCATTTCTTTTATCTTCTTTCCCAAGGTTGGGGTCTTCAACATCTAGTGGAGCTTTGAGGAAGGCCTTCCCATAGCTTTCGCCGCAACATGATTTCTTGAAGCAACTCGGTCAGCTTCTTTGAGCCGGGATTCAAGAGCTCTTCACGTTAAGCGAACTTTTTCAATAGACGGAACCCCAGATAAGGAGACGGTGCCCTTATTGGTTCTAGGCTGAGGTTGGGTCCTTCCCGGAGGAGGGGGGCTGACTTCTCATCCACAATGTGATAGTTTTGCTTATTGATTCCTGGATCTACAGCTAGCAACATGGGATTCTTCAGCTAATGGCGGCTTTTCACGATTCTCGTTGCGTCCTTCTTTTCTTCTTCCTTGACTTTTTAGGTCAGGTCTTCAATGGTGGGTGGAGCTCAGGGCGATCTCCCCGTGGCTTCATCCACAACTAGATTCTTCAAAGTATTCCAGGCAGTTTCGTCCAGCAGAGCTAGGAATGCTTCTTAGGCCAGGTGAACTTCTTCAGGGACAAATCCCTCTTCGGCGCAGCGGTGGTAACGTTCTTCTCTCCCATGGGGAATGTGGCGTTCTTCCGATGGGCAAGTAAATTTCTTCAATTGGAGGAGCTCTTCCGGATGGAGGTGGCAACACCCTTTCTTCTTGTGGAGGAGGCGACGCCCTTCCGGTGGAGAGATAGCTGGCCTCCCGCCTTCTTGATGGCCTTTCCTTTTGCTGGTCTCTGGCCCCAGGCCTGCAGCTTGGGATATGACTCCATGCGCTTGAGGTCAGGTCTGCGTCTTCGTGTGCTTTTGTTGTTCCCACAGACGACGCCAAAATGATGCTGCTTTTTAGAGCATATCACTCCAAGTCAACTGAGTAGACCAAAATCCTCTTCCCGAGAGGGAAGTCTTCACATCAATCCTCTTCTCGAGGGGAAGTCTTCTCGTCTTCCTCTTCCCTAGGGGGAAGTCTTCAAGTCTTCTTCTCCAAGGCTGAAAAATCCTTCGACTGGGAATTTGCCTGCACATGTACGCAAATGTTAGGGGGATCCTGGGGATTGCTCAGGGAGGCCCCTCCGACGCTCAAGTCAGCACGGTGAACGAGAAAATAAACAGTAAACGAATACTGTATAACAAATGCGTAGGAGGATTATTCATTAAATTACTTACATATAATAGGAGAAACCTTTTTATAAATGGGAGATGTGTCCCGTGGGCCGTGTAGGAGAATTTGGCCGATGGGTCAGTCAACGTAAGAGAAATCGGCCGATGGGCCAAACCTGGACTCCTTTGGGCCGGTTTATTTATTAAGAGCCCATTAGGTAATTAATATTAAATAAACATATATAAACTGAATTATATATTAATAAATGAAATATCGTTTTTGCTCCCAACATCTACCTAACTCTGTAAAAACAAAAGGAAGATCTATGCAATACTGCAACTTTATACTAAACCCTTAATTTTTTTTATAACACTAAACCCATAATTAATTGTGCACGTTTGATCAAATTGGGAAGAAAAATCACAAGAGCATCTTAACCTCAACTACAATCTAATTCATAGGGATCAACCTTGTGCTCTAGTGATTGAGATATGTATTGTAAGGGTGAATGACCCATGTCCGATCTCATACAAGTGCGTGTGTCCCCTTCCCAAATTCCCCCATTATACTCAAAAAAAACAAAACATCCAATTCATATATTGCAAATTTTAATTATATGAAAGAATAATTTTCCAAAAAAAATCAATCTGTCCTCTCCTACTATGGGTGGACCTCCACTGACATGGCTGTAAAGCCCTCTTTAATCTCACTTTAAACCTTGTTTTTATTGTACATTATTTATTCAAATCACTTAGTTAAAATAAATTTAATTGGCATCAATAACAAAGACCATTGACAGTTCAACTCCCCCTTTTTGCCTCAAAATAGAAAGCACGAAAAAATTAAAATATTGTTTTGAAAAGGACCAACCTGAAGACTCATGTGACCCACCACCACCTGTCTCTCTTGCCATAAACAATAAATTAACTATCTAATTTTTTTTGAAACAATTAACTATCTAATTTAATTGTTAATTACACATTAATTTGAAAAAAATTGAATACAGCTAAACGACATCGTTTGCCTTGTCTCCACGAGCCTGACGCCGACGTTTTCCTCTTTTCAAAAATTCCTCCCAACCGCACCTGATCTGTTCCAACTCAAAAAAACTCACCTTTAAACGTTATTCCCACTACCAGCGGTTCCATCTTTTTTCTATTCTATGATTCAAAGCAATATTTTTCGCTTTTTTTGAATGCATGTATAAGTAAAATTTGTGTTAGTTCATCTGGGCTGATGAACTAACCTTATTTTCATTTTTTAGGGAAAAAAATCGGAAGAAAAAACCTTGATCTAAAACTGCATCTTCTTAAGAACTCAAAAACCCAGAAATATTTTGGGTTTTAATTCTTTATTAGTTTTTCCGTAGAGATGGGTATGAATAAGCGAGCCAAGTTCGACTCGTTGATCTCTCTGAGTCGACTCCGATCGATTCAGGTCTTGACGGGTTTGCTGTTTTTGTATCTAGTTTTCATTACCTTTGAGATTCCGATGGTTTTGAAAGCTGGGTTAGGGTTAGAATCCCCTGAGGTAGAGTCTAGCTTACCTCTTATCTCCCATCCAACATTCGGAGCCCAAAACGACAATCAGTTTTCGAAAAAGGAGAAAGAACCACTGGTTTTCCGGAAGCAGGAGCGGAAAATGGGGGAATTTAAGAAGATATCGGGCCTCATTTTCGACGAAAACGCATTTAATAGTATAAGTAAAGATGAATTTTCTGAGTTGCATAGGGTAGTTAGGGATGCATTTGTGTTAGGAAAGAAAGTATTGGAAGATTTGAAGTCAGGTAAAGTGATTAGGGAGATTGAGAACCGGACGACGAAGAGGGCTGAGGAGCCCTGCCCACATTCAGTTGTATTGACTGGTGATGAATTTGTGAGGAAAGGGAAAATGATGGTGATACCGTGTGGTTTGTCGTTGGGGTCCCACATCACGATTGTTGGGAGGCCGAGATGGGCCCACAAGGTTAGTGAGTCGAAGATAGCGTTGGCGAAGGATGGGGAGAGCACGATGGTCTCGCAGTTTATAATGGAGTTGCAGGGTTTGAGGGCTGTTGATGGGGAGGACCCACCTAGGATACTGCATTTTAATCCGAGGCTAAAGGGGGACTGGAGTGGACGTCCAGTGATCGAGCAAAATACTTGTTATAGGATGCAGTGGGGTACTGCTCAGCGGTGTGAGGGATGGAAATCGAGGGCCGATGAGGAAACTGGTGAGAGACTTTTTATTTGGAGTTCATGTGCAAGCTAAATGAATTTGTATTATAATGTGTTGATGTTAATTTCTATTGCTCATTGTGTAGTTGCTTTCTAGGAAGCAAGTCGAGTTCGGCTGGAATATTTGTTAATGGTGGTTGATTATGTGTCTGTGATTTCAGTTGTTAATGCTCTACGGAATGATGTTTTGGATCATGGGTGGTGGATGAAATGTGAAGGCCTATATACTGTTTGATACCTGAAAACTGATTTTGCTATTGCTTTAAATGTTACTTGTAAATGATAAATTGGAGAGACTTTCACAATCTAGGGTTTGTGTTGCATGTTTGTTAAAGTGGTTCATGTCAGTTTAAGCTGTTCAGTTGATTCTTGCTGTAATTCTAATTGTGAAAACTCTGTGATGTCAATTGTGATCATTTTGCCAGTTTATGTACGTAAATTAAATTACTTTGGGTTTTTCGAATTATGGATTTGTTTGGTAAATAACATGTTTTTCTTAATATGAAGTTGATGGACATGTGAAATGTGAGAAATGGATCCGTGATGATGATAACGGATCGGAAGAATCTAAGGCCACATGGTGGTTGAAAAGGCTGATCGGGAGGAGGACAAAGAAAGTTATTGTTGATTGGCCCTTTCCTTTTGCTGAGAACAAGTTGTTTGTGCTTACACTTATTGCTGGATTGGAAGGGTATCACATCAATGTAGACGGGAGACATATTTCATCCTTTCCGTATCGTCCTGTGAGTACTTCTTTAGTTACTCTTGTATGGAGATATTGAAAGAGAAAAATGAGAAGTCATATGAGTGATCCGTGAATCGTACTTACACCACAGTGTATATTATATATAGAGAAAAACATTAATACAAAAGATTTGCAAATATTCTAATTATCTAATTACATCCAACCATACCTTAATTATAAAGGCACTATCAGATTCTAAACTATCAACAAAGACACTAAACATATTCTAACAGATACTATCAGATTCTAACCTATGTACAAAGATACTAAATATATTCTGATGATACCCGAGCCGAGCTGTGAGAAATTAATCCACGTCATCAGTCTGACATATATTCGAATAGGTGACCTACGGGTGACGTCAAACAATGATGTACGACAACACGTCACGAATTAGGCTCGCCCGCTACCGAGCCCAACGGCTACCGAGCCCAACCGCAACACGGCTACCGAGCACCGAGCCCCGAGCCCCGAGCCCAAGTTTCGAAATGAAACGCACGCGCGGCAACCGTAAAAATAAACACATGCCCATGCTCGACACTTTATTGGTATCAGGAACTGCCACATGTCAGAGAATTATGAAGAGAAGTCGACAAGTGGCAAGTTTTGGCTGACATGCACAACTATAGAGGGACATGTGTCGTTTTTTAGCTATTTTATTAATTAATGAATAGTTAGTGCAAAGATGACTATTGTAAACCCACTTACTCAAAAGGGGTATAAAAAGTCTGAAAAGGAGAAAAGAAAAGGGGGGCAATTGTAACCAATTATAAGAAAAACCGACCCCGATATTCCGGCTCGGCAAAATACAAAGGCATAATTAGCCAGAAATAAACATATGTTACGCACGTTTTCATTTCCACGTGTTAAATCTTTTACACATTTCTGCTTGTTGACCAAAACGCACGTCAACATATTCTAACAGATACTATCAGATTCTAACATATCTACAACGATATTCTAACAGAAGAAATTTTGACATATGTTGACATCTGAAAGTTCGTCTGGTCTTGACAGGGTTTCACTCTTGAGGATGCAACCGGACTGTTTCTGAATGGTGATGTTGACATTCATTCCATCGTTGCTGCTTCTTTGCCTGCTTCACATCCGAGTACTGCTCCACGGAAACATCTAGAACTTTCTGCCAAGTGGAAAGCCCCGAATCTCCCCACTGAGCCTGTGGAGCTCTTTATTGGCATCCTCTCGGCTGGCAATCATTTTGCTGAGCGGATGGCGGTCAGAAAATCCTGGATGCAGTATAAAACGGTCCAGTCCGCAAATGTTGTCACTCGTTTTTTTGTAGCGATGGTGAGAGTCCATAGCAGATGGAAATGCCATTTGAAAATGTATCTTATATGAAAGCCTTGCTCTTAATGTCCTTTTTATTTATTGAATTCGTATTTTTGGCAGCATGCTAGAAAGGAAGTGAATGTGGAGCTCATGAAAGAAGCAGAGTATTTTGGTGATATTGTTATAGTTCCTTATATGGATAATTATGACCTCGTTGTGCTAAAGACTATTGCAATATGCGAGTATGGGGTGAGTCACCTGTGCTTGTTCTGGATTTCAGATTCTTTGCCATTTGCCATTTTTTCCCTTAGCATTTATGTATCTGGTTGTTTTAGGTTCGCACAGTGGCAGCTAAATATATTATGAAATGTGATGACGATACGTTTGTGAGGATAGACTCTGTGATGATGGAAGTGAACAAAATTCGAAATGGTACAAGTTTTTACATTGGAAATGTCAACTACTATCACAAGCCTCTACGGCATGGTAAATGGGCAGTCACGTATGAGGTATGATTTCTAGTATCTCTCTTTTCCCATGACTTTATGTTGTATATTTCTTGTCTTATGCTTTAGGCCTAAATACGATCCTGGTCGTCTGGGAAATTCATGCTTAGTTTAGGGTCAAAGTCAGTCTAAGTTGTCTGTGGTAATACTTGCTTTAATTCAAGATTTTCTTATCTAAAGTTGGGGTAAACATATTTACTTTTTGAATGCCCATTACTGGCATGAGGTTTCATCTACAGAACGTGGAGAAGTCACTACTTGCTAGTCATTTTAAAGCTTTGTAGGTAAGTATTAATTGCCCCACTTATTTGCAATAATGAGATGCAATACATAGTAGCGTAAAACTGGCTAGGTTTCAAGTAACCGTGATAAAATGCCCATATCAATTAGGTTTTGTATTTCTTGGCTATTTATTTATGTCACAAGAATGAGTCGAAGAAAAATGTGATGTGATAGAACTAAATTCTTAACACGAATCCACCATTAGGACTGAAGATGCTTTTTTGAATTTTCACCTTTTCTTATCTTGTTGTGGAAATTTCCTCAAATAAACTCTTCTATCCGTAATCCTATGGAACTATTTTCAATTTAAAAAAATCAAATGTTCATTCCAAAAACCTACCACCATTAAGTTTTTGTGAATTTTGGTCTCAAGTATCCTTGGGCTTTGCTAGGCTAAGAAATTAATAAATTGGGCTTTTTTGATGGAAAAAAAGCTTTCCTTGTATCTTTTGGATAGGTAAAGTATATCAAGGAAAATTTTGAGTTCTTAAATTTTGAATGAAATAAAAAAGGATTCCCCCAAAAAAAAAAAAAGTTCATTAATGAATATTCTGTTAAGTTCTTTTACATGTATGAATAAAACTAAATTTGATTTGATATTTAATTAAAACATATTTATAAAATTTTAATACTACAATAATCAAACTAAATGTGGTAATATTTTAAGCTAAAATGATCAAGACAATCATTCAATCTAAATTTCATTTTATATTAAATCTAGTTCTAATATAAGCTTTTCATTTAATCTACATATTGTTCACATAACTAAAAATTTGAAATAAATCTTTTGTTTGACTCTGAATTTAAATCACAGGTACTATAGTAAATTAACATGATTTTTTTGTGACAATTTAATCTTCGAAAGAGTTAAAATATGTATTATTATTATTATTATTATTATTATTATTATTAAGTTAATGAACATTTTTACCTTATTAGTCTTTGTTATTCACACTAAATGTTCTAGTGTTGAATGCATCAGAAATGAAAATGATGCCCATTTCACTGATTTTACAAAGTCCAGGGTAATTTAATTCAAAATCCTCAATATCTCAACTGTGTTAGTGTTAAAAAATAACTGTTGGGGATTTGGGATGAGAAGTTGCTGGAATGGGTTTCAAAGTTGAAAAATGTTTTCAGGGTTTTTCTGAAATAAATATTTTTAGAGTTATATCTCTATTTTTTTGTGTGCAAGAATATGCATAATGAATGTGATCTTTCGCTGCACACAACAAAAATTCTTAATATACACAAATTCCAAATCACCACACACTTCTTATCATGGTGGCAAATTTAGTATTGCATAAACTTTGTACCGTTATTGTTCCATCTGCATTTGATAACGATGTTGCTTAAAAGAATTAAGAATATCTGAGATTGTTTTTCATAAATGTTCTTGCCCTTTTAATCATTTTTTTGGGAATCCAAAACAAGCCCTTTACCTAGCATTTGCTCACTTTCATTTCCTCCATGTGGTTCTGCAGGAATGGCCGGAGGAGGACTATCCGCCCTACGCAAATGGACCTGGCTATATTGTGTCATCTGATATAGCACAACATGTTGTATCTGAGTTTGAGAAACATAAACTAAGAGTAAGTGCTTCCGCCTTGCTTTAGGTTGTGATTGGATATCCTTTCATTTTGATTTCTTTTTTCCTGCCAAGAATAGTGATAATTTATTTTTTTTTTTGAAAGAAGAATGATGAATTTTGAGAGTGCGATTGAATATGAGATGAAAAATAATGATGAAAGTTGATTTGATAATTGATATAT
Source organism: Rehmannia glutinosa (assembly GCA_016081115.2). Taxonomy (NCBI): domain Eukaryota; kingdom Viridiplantae; phylum Streptophyta; class Magnoliopsida; order Lamiales; family Orobanchaceae; genus Rehmannia; species Rehmannia glutinosa. Next base: position 19,410,919 of record CM071926.1, on the reverse strand, counting down.
AAATAATAAAATAATGGTTGAATATGATTGGTGATTGGAAATGCGTGTGTGAATGAATAGTGAAATTTGTGAGAAAATATGTAATAATGACTGGTGATTAGATGTTTTTTTTAAAAAATGAGTAGATGTGATTGGTGGGAAAAAAAAGGTTAAACTGAGTGAATAGTGTATTTTCTGAAAGTTTTCATAAGCAATCGCATATTGGGATAAAAAAGTTTCTCTAGCAGAACGAATGTAAGAAATTTTTGTTATCTGATCGCAACCTTAACAACCCCCTTTTCTCTGCGTGTGAGTGAGAGAGAGAGACTTGAATGTAACTTTGCATTTATGTGGGCAAAATTGCATTTTTGTTGGCCTAGATATTCATTTGTCCTCTAGGTCATGGGACAGATACTAACTTTCTAATATTAATTTGCACATTTAGTCTGATTTTGCTCGGGATCAGCTATTTTTTGCAAGAATAGCTGACCTGTCACCTAGAGTTGCTTATGTTGACTCAATTTTGGGGATTCATACTTTTTGGAAGGAAAATTGATGATGTGTAACCTATATGGTAAAAGGGGAAAATAACAAAATTTCAATCCACATTAGCAACTTAGCAATTCGAGTAGAAGTTTCATAATCGGACTAAAAGTACAAATTTCTAGAAGTTAGTGTTTGCCTAACAGTGTCCTAGAAAATTAGTGGACCGGAATGTCTATTTAGCCAACACAAAGGGACCTAAAATGCAATTTTCCTTTATTTCAGTTATTCAAGATGGAAGATGTTAGCATGGGAATGTGGGTGGAACAGTTCAACAGCTCAAGGCCAGTCGAGTACGTGCATAGCTTGAAGTTCTGTCAATTTGGATGTATTGAGGGTTATTATACTGCGCATTACCAATCTCCTAGACAGATGACCTGCTTATGGGGAAAATTGCTACTTCAGGGAAAACCCCAATGCTGCAACATGAGATGACCCCATGTGATGAAGAAAGGAACGTTTGAGAGCACAAAACTGCGAAACGAACTTTTTTCTTCTTAGTTTGTACATAGTTCGAGTAGCTGGGCCTCTGGGGCTTTTCTGCTATTTATTTTTCTAGTTCGTTCATTTTTTCTCTTTCATCTACCACGTTTTCCAGCCCCATTTTTGTAATTGTGATGGCTCAGAGATGCTAGGCATTTGATTACCCTTAAGATTATATGATACTGTTTTCAACTGCTCTTGTGGTTGATATCAAGAGTTGTAATACCAGAATGTGAATCCTAATCATTTGCTCTGTGTTATTCCACAGCTATTTTATTTCGATTTTGTTTTATGGTGAACTTTTACGAGTAATCTATGGGAAAATCTACACATGCTATTGTTAAGAATGTATCTTGCTTCGAACCTGCTCCAAATCCTGCTTCCGATGGGCTTTAAGTTCTGCTGAAAACTCGCCCGTTAGGGAGTGTTGCATAAATTTCTGTTTATAGAATAAGTGATTTATTGTCGCAGAATGGAGAATTGGAAGATGGTAGTATTTGCAAATAGAAACTAAAAGTTGAAGAGCAAGTCTCTTGTGAGACGGTCTCACGGATCTAAATCCGTGAGAGGGACCTCCTAAGGGCTCCGTTTTGAGAACATGAACCATGAAAATAAATTTAAAAATAATAATGAACCATGAAGAAACAAAAATACACCCTAAAAACACGAACCATGAAGAATAAACCCGAAAAACAAAAATAAACCCAAAAAATAAAAAATAAACCCTAAAAAAAACTAAAAATCCTAAAAACCCAAATCAATTAAAAATAAACCCAAGAAACAAAATAAACCCTACAAAAACAAATATAAACCCTAAGAAAAATAAAATCTGAAAAAAAAAAACCTTTAAAACTTTGTGTAAGGGCTCCGTCTCACAGATCTAAATCCGTGAGACCGTCTCACGCAAGTTTTTGCCAAAGTTGAATAAGTTAAAAGTAAGTGCGTGCTGAATAAGTTGTAAAATTGCTTTATTGGTGTAAAATAATTTTAAGTCATATAGAAGTAGAGATTTTCACACTTTATGATTTTTATATTCAGTATTCTGGTTCTGGTTGTATCCATTGTTCAACTCAATGTATAATCTCTTTAGCTGAAGCTCTTTATATTTTTTTTTTTTTTGCTTCAAAATAACAAGTGGAGTATTTCCAGGATTGTCCAGAACACAGTGGGGATGCAAATGATACCAGTGCAGATAGTGGGATATAAACTTTACATTTGAAGCTTCCCATGGAATTTGGGATAAAGAAAGAACATTTTGCAAAAGGAAAGTGGTTCTCTTTGAGTGGAGGCTCTTTAAATAAGGAACATATTCCATAAGGTATTATTGTTGCATCTAATTTTTTATGCAGCTGATTCCTTTTGGCTTGAAAGTTCTACTTTTTCTCTAGATGTGTCACATATTTTGAAATTGTCTTGTCCCACAGGCTTCTCAGAATATGAATTGGATGGTTATGAGATAAAGGCGAATTTTAACATAAAGTTCTTGCTTTCTAAACTGATGGAATGATCAAAGCTTGAAAAAAAAAAGTGATTCTCAGCTTCTTGGTGGAAGCTGAGAATCACTTTTTTTCTCCGAGTTTGCAAAGACTCAGTCTTATGATACATTCATTATCATGAAAGTGATAAGTTAGATAACAATTTTCATTGTTCTTGATTGATCAGTAGTACAAAGATTTTGAACTCATGGACAAACAGGATAAAAGGAATGAACCTTGCATTGGATAATAATATTACATTAGGAAAGACAATATCCACAATTTACATTAAATTGATGCCGAAACTTGGCTGAGTTATTCAAGATCATGTTGATTTTTCACATGCTGAAACCCACTGATTGAATTCTACTAAATCTCCCTTTTCAGCTACATAAAGGCCAACATGATGAGCCATGTCAAGGAGAAAACTGCCAGAGTCCCTGCAAAAACAATATCTTGTCAGATTCCAATAAACAGGCTTCAATAGTAAGAAAATTACCAAAAACTACCGAGGTTTAGCATAATTACATAATTTACGTACCGGTTTTCCAGGGGAGAAATTTTGCACCATAGCTCCAAGATTCTCCAAGGAAACAATCTGTAGTTGTATTCAGCCCACCAGGACAGTTACAAGCAAAAGACTTGTATGCATCACTATTAAATCCACACACTCCATTACTCTTCTCACAGCTCGCGCATAATCCCGGATAATCATTATCGAAATTGAACTTGTACTTAACTGCAATCCCATAGTTCCATCCCTGAGGATTAGATTCCTGTCCGTTGTACCCATACAACGCCGAATAAGACGTGCATTGCAGTTTCTCCAAGTCCATCTCGAACGAAGGGCCAAGGTCAACCGGTGTGTACACACAGCACGTCGAAATCGGTAAACTTAGCCTGCTGATCGCCTCACAAGAATACAGCAAGCTGCAAATAGATCCGCCCTGAGAATCGCACATAGGAAAACTCGAATTATTACCATTTCCACCTCTGTAAATTGAAGAAGTTGGCGAGCAATCGAGAAGCGCGAAAACAGTGTCGTCGTGGAAGCTAAAGGGGGCGTCCCAGTTTAGGCCGAAGCCTTTGCTGGGCTGTGTGCAAGAGCAAGTTGAGATGGTTGGATCAGAGATGTAGATGACTTGGTTGTTGTAGTCTATGGATGTTATCGGGTAGCAGCCAGTGTGAGTTGAGAATGTGAGCTGTTGTTGTTGTTGGTTGCATGTTATGTACGGTTGGAAACGAGGATCGCCACAGCCAGGGCCGGTGCCGAACGGGTACTTGATTGGGAGTTTGCCACATGTTTTTTGACAGGTTTGGGATGAGATTAGGGTTGGGAGAAGTATGATTATAAGTGAAGAAAGTAGAGTGGTGATGGATGGATTTTTGGGGTTCATTGTGGGAGTGAATAGAGAGTTGAGAAAGAGTGGGATAGAAAGACAAGTGATTCTAAGTGAAGGAGGTTGTGTTCAATATATAGATGTATTGTACGGGTCATATTTCCTTTGTTTGCCCTTGGTTGTATTGGTTGGAGGTACTTGGAACTATTTTAGGTAGGTTTGAAGGACTTTTTTTCTTGAGAATGTCAGCAAATATTGGATTATGTTATGTTGGTGTATGAATTATAAGTGACTGACAAGTACAGAGGATTTCTAATGTAAATTTTAGGGTTATTTATAGAAACTACCCCTAAGATTTGGCTAACCCATTATCTTTCAAAATCATAAAGATCCCCTTGACAATTGTTTCGATTTTACTAATTGTACCATCAAGGAGGGCATTTATTAGATAAATACAAATCTCAAGGGGGTGTTTGTACTGTTTGCAGCACTTTAAGAGGATATTTGTAATTTTGAAAGATAAATGGAGTTTTTTGTAATTAGATTATACCTCAAGATTTTTTGTAATTGTTCCTAAATTTTATATATTGCATTCTTGATTGAATTCATTGATTAAATGATGGGGTTGAGGGTGGCCAGTGTCTATATTGTCTGCTTTGGCTTCATCTCGGATCATAGTTTCTATACCACCTTCTATATCATCATTCAGACGAATAACAAGTGTGGGTAATTGGATATATTGAAACAATTAACGACACATGTCATTCATTCAACAAAATGGAATAAGAAGTGTAATTGGAAATCTGAACCCCCTCTCCCCCTAGCCTCATGGTTTTATTTTGAAAAAGGCGCTCTCAGGGCAATATCTAGAAAAAGGCACCTTTTCCGCGTGTTCGATCTATGTAGGATGTATTTCTTTTCAGCATTATCCATAACAAATATATGCATAAAGTATATACATGCCGACATTTGATACAATATCCTGTCCAAAATATATCAGCTACGTGGTTGTTCGGTTTTGTTGGTAGGCTGGTTTACTGTTTTCATAAAATGACTAAGTGTTTAGGCTGAGTCGAGGCCTGTATTAGATACAGTCTCCGCAAGACAAAAACGCCCCGTATACGAAGTGCTTACGGTTCCCACGCTCGTCCCTAAGATACAACGATTAATCTATTCGACTTTACATCACTTGCAAAGTCGAAACTACAGCGAACAGGAAGTGTTTGAAACTTTCAAGCTTTGAACGGGAAGGATAACAATACGCAGAATGCAATGACTCATTTTTTTTGCTTATAATTTCGTGTCCTTATTTCATCTGTAGGGGCTCGATTATATAGGCATCAAGGTACCCGGATGGAAATAACATGTCTTTTGTCTCGAAAAGACATGTCTACAGCCAAAAAATGCACCTAGTTGCTCGAACAGGTGCATCTGTTCAAACGTGCGCGTCCTCGCACTGATGCGCGCGCATCTAGTTATGTCCATTGTTCGCCTGGTGTGCACGCGCCCGTTCACCACTGCGCTTCCGCGCACCCCAGTTGGAATTTAAATTAATATTTAAAAAATAATTAATTAATATTTTAAAAAGGTTTTTGGTCCAAAAAGAATAAGGGCCTTGAAGCCCAAGCCCAAGCCCGCAACCCTCGATCCACGACCCACGACTGGGCCGGGCCGAGCCGAGCCAAGCCGGCCGGCGGGCAGCAGCGCGTGCGTGCATGTGTGTTTTGAACCAAACCCACAAGCATGTAGGTCCTCACCCCTTTAAAAACTTGGGTGCCCCCAAGGCACCCATATGTCCAACTTGAGATTTATTAAGTGAGCAAACTTTGGCTATCTACTCTATGTGGTATGGATCATTTCTCCTTTCCCACATTTTCCATGTCATTTTCTAGTTTTAAGTGACTAACTTCTAGCATTAATTTTTCATTCATCCGGAATTGGTTTTGTAGGTCACAAGGGGTGTGGTGTAAGGTTTAGAGGGGGGGTTGAATAAACCTTACCAAATTTTCACTTTTAGTCTTTTTAAGATTTTCAACAGAGTTGACTCAATCAACTTTGTCCTTGGGGGACAGCTAGGTAGGCTATGTTCAGCTAAGTTACCCACTCAACAGACTTGATAGAGCTGTTGATAGTATAACTCGGTTGCTTAAGCTAACACTTAACTTTAGTTGATTTAGTTTTTAACAGCGGAAGACTTAACACCCTTTAGATTGATTAAAACTTGTTTTTAACACTTGTTTTAGCACTTGTTATTTATCAGTTGGATAGCAGATTTAACTAACAGCAGATATAAAAGTTAATGTAAGAATGTAAGTGCTGAAAGTAAAATGACACAAGTAAGTTTTATAGTGGTTCGAGGATGGGGTATTTCCTCTAATCCATTCTTCTCCAACTCCTGGAGGAATCTACTAAGTAACAGATCAAGTTACAAAGCAGTGAACAGTCTAGAGACAACCTTTGTCACACAGCTGCCTTGCTACTTCAGCTTACTTTCAAGTCCTTGGATTTGTTCACACAGCCCTCCAACAAACTTGAATCTCTTGGTTCGACCTTGAACCTTTCTACAACTCCTTCAACTTGGAGAGTAGACCCCTTTTTGATCTTCAAATGTTTCCTCTTCAACTAGTTGAAGTTATCTTTCCTTCACAATGTATGTTGGATCGAGTTTCTTCGAGTTTTAGGCTAGAGGAATTTCTTGGTAAGCTTTGAGAATATTTGCAGATTTATGCTTGCTTGAATATTGCTTAAAAGATCTGTCATTCGTAACCTTTTCTCAAATGCTTCCTCAGCCTTTTATGGTGCTCATTTGAAATTTGCCCGTTGAAGAGATAGACCAATTTCAAATGGCTCTTCTTGTTCGTTTGCTTGTTTTTTCTTGGTCTGCAACACTTGTGATGTTGACCCTTCCTCGTATTAAATGGCTTCGCAGCTTTACAGGTTCTGACACAAGTTGCAGTGTTTCCCATTGGCTTATTCCTTTAGCATGTTTCTAGGCCAAACACTTTAAGACCTGGCAGCTTGGACGTATTACTATATTGAGTAATATTCTTAACATCCTTCCAACGGATCAATGTCTGTTGTCTCAACTTGGCTGCTGCCTTTACCCCTTGTGGCTTGAGTCTTCTCCAATCATAAGATTGACTCAACTATCACTTCAACTGATAGACTTGGCTTCGTTTATTTGACTTGACTGACACTTCACACAACTGTTCCTCAACTGACTCTCCTTCAGTCGAGTCCTTGTCTTCCTTCATGGCCATACTCAGCTGACACACAGCAGAGTCTTCACTGTAGATTGCAGTTGACTTCTTGCATTCTTGACTTAGCTGACTTCACTCAGCTCTTCTAGTCCTATCTATTACAATACAAAATTACAAGGAAAATGAGATGTCAACTTCCTAGTCTAAGTTTTACATGGTATCATCAAAATCTAACAAATAAATTTCCTAACAATTTCCCCCTTTTTGATGATGCCAAAACTTAAAACAAACAAAAATAAATAAACAGCAAACACAAGCAGTGCAGTAACAAAGAATGTATGCTTTTGAATAATCAATTTTATTGATCATAGTATTCTTGTCCTTTACAAAGCTGTTTACAATAGATAACAAAGCTTTATACAAGTACAACTTTTCAACGAGTATCTGAGCTAAGTTACAAAGAGACTGAATATTACAAGGAAACTCTCAGAGCTATTACAAGGAAAACTTACAGCTATGTATTTACAACAAAGTAAAATACACAAAGGGGTTCGCAACTGTCTTCAACGCCTTTGTTGCTTCCTTCTTCTCTCTTCTTCATCAGTTCTCCTCCTGTCATCTTCAGCTCTTCTCCTCTTCCTTTCTTCTTACTCCTTCTTCTTCTTCTCATAGGCTCGCTTAGAAGCAGTGTTATCCCTTCGCTGCCTTTCCTCCCATTCGCGAGTAGTTCTTTCGTTCTCAGCTTCCTGTCTTCTAATTGCTTCGACATTCTTGCGTGCAACCTCAAGGTTAGCAAGGTGATCATATCTAGCCTAGTATGTGATCCCTTTCTTCTGTAGATCAACATACGCAATGTCTTTTAGTCTTGGCCGTGTTGAGAACCTCTCCTACTGCCACCATGTCTTCCCCTTCCTGACTCAGCTCGCCTTCCTTTGGGAGTATACTGTATTGGAGCTTTTGACTTTCCAAATTTGGAGCGATCATTGAACTTGGCTGCTTATCAGCTGAATTACACAATTCTAGTCCCTTCTCCCAATACAAATCCCAGGCTTGTGGCAGAGTCATATCTTGAAAATAACCTTCTGCTTTTAGAGTTTGGAATTCCTTTAGAGATCTGGGCTCAGATCCAGCATGACAATATCTCTCGGGGGTTTTATAACAGGGTAATCCTTTCCGGCTGGAGGACCATCGTCTTCTTTTTTACGATATCTTGGATGCGTGAGAGTGCTTCTCCTTTTTGGCATCATCACCAAATGGAAGGGTCAGGCCAGGGAACAATCCGCTTAGAAGAAAATCAGTCAGCTAATAGTTGAATTCTGCTTGATATCTGCGCTGGAGTGGGATGTTCGGAACTCTGACCGAGTAGCCTTCGACTCAGCTGCCACCAACTTCATCTCTGCCATTAGAAGACTAAACTTCTGGTTCATGTTGTCCTCTAGGCATGTAATTTCGCTTTGGTGGTGCAGCTTAAGCAATTCCATGTCCGACTTGTGAGAGGTTCCCATTTTGACCATGTATTCCTTCATTCTTTGCTGAAATTTGGACGTGTCCGCATTCCATACCAACATCTTTGCAAATAAAGCCTTGAAGTAACGGACTTGCTCTGAGCGCATGGCAGTCTGCTGTGCAGCCCATTCCCTGATGCGTAAGACAACTCCTCTCAAATCTGCACTGAGGGTTGCTTCACGATTGTCCAAACGAAGATTCAGTGATGCGTGGTGACTTATGTCCAAATATGTAATGCATAATTATCTACTTTTTTATTTTTTTAGAAAGAAAATGAATAATTTGCTCTTCTTACATAATATGGATTTATTTTTCGGCTTTACTTTCGGTTGGAGGATTGCTAGCTTTTTGGTGTCACCAATCTCAATACATTTGATGTTTTCAATCCATAAATTTGCACAAATTGCAAGAATAATTCTTACTATTATTCTTAATATACTTGTCACAAACTAAATTTTATTACTCAAGACTTAGGACTGGTCTAACACTCTAATTAAATTATAAGGTGAAGATCCCAAGTAGCAATGTTGATGCAGAAACAAGCATATGTTCTGAACTAAAGCTTCTTACTATTATTTTGGGATCATTGGGTTTGAGCTATGGCTGTGAATTCTCTTCAGTTTATTAATCATATGAGTATTCAATTGTCAAATAATTTGAAAAAAAAACTTATTACTTATAGTGACATTCTAATAATTTATATGTATTAAGTATGTGTTATTCTTTCGCTAAGCAGGGTTATTTATTAATTTTGCGTTTTGATTTCTCCACATGATCTTCGGATCTTCTCAATTGTCGGTGCATGAATTTTCTCCCTCGGGAATACCCAATTCTATTTGTTTTATTATTTAACTAATGTTGATGATCCACATATGAAGCAGCAGTTGTGATGATGAATAACTCAACAATGAACAAATTCAATAAATATATCAAGAAATTCATGCAAAATGTTTTTTTTTTTGTTAAAATGTCAAGATGTGATTTGTTTAATAAGTATATATGTATGTTAATTTTATCTAGTTTGATTGATTATGACTGGTTTAGTAACTAAAATCAACTTGACTGATAATTTGTTAGTCCCAACTCCCAATACTCAGATATGGTCTTTATGACAATAGTGCTTTCATAGATTTTTTTTTGTTATATTACTAATAACTTGATTTTGTGAATTAATAAACAAATGGGTAATATGACTATTTTAATTATTATCTATACCAACTTTTAATTTTTGCTTTCATAATTTTTTATGCTTGCTTTAGCATTTTGCTATTGGTATTACAACTCTTATATGAGAGGCCTCAAGGCTAAGACCTCAACTCCGTAACAAAAGCTAGCTCATGAGTGGAGGTATGATCCCAATTTTAAGTATCAATCCACAATTACTTGTGGATCCCATGTGGGATCGTATCATTGTCATCCCCTTGACTAGCCTGGCGTCCACTGACGGTTCTCACTTCGGACTCTTCTCAGTACCAAGTAGCCTTTTCTCCTTTGGACGGCTTCACTTCGGACTTTATCTTTTCCCCCTTGGATGGCTCTACTCCGGACTCTTCTCGGCACCATGTAGCACTTTTTCCTTAGACGACTTCCCTCCGGACCTTATCAAGCACCAGATAGCCCTTTCCCGTAACACACCAACTCTCAATCAAAGCACCAATAATAGACCCTCGATGCCAATATTATAACTCTACCACAAAAGCTAAATCATAAGTGAAGGTTTGACCATAACTTTAGGCACCAATTTACAATTGTGGACCCAACATGGGATCGTATCATAATATAATAATTCTATTTGATTCAAAACTTTGTTTTGTAGTTGGACCTTTTTTTGCAATCTGTATTCATTCCGGATCCATGCAGTAGGGGGTACCCCATAAGCCTTTAAACTCAGTTATAGCCCATAACTAACTTCTGACTATAAGCCCTAATAGTTGGGCTGTGAAAATAGCCCAAAATTTAAAAGACAGCCCAAAATTTAAAAGAGCCCATAAAGTCACCAAAATAAACAACATTTCAAAGGTTCAAACTTTCGAAGACCTGAAGCAGCTGTAGCTCGCCTTCTTCAGCACTCTCTTCTCCTGGAGGTTGCCTCGGAAAACACTTTAATGTCCGGATTCATTAAAATAACAAGTTAGATTTTGTTCTGAAAGAAAACATTTATGATTAAATGGGCTTTCTTTTTCGTTATGTATTTTAATGTACATGTGTAAAAGATTTCTCTTTTCCTTTTTTCTTTCCCCCGAGGATTCTGATAAAATTGCAGTATTGGTATAAATTTATACGAAGATTTAACTTATACCATGTCAGTTCAATTGTTTTTCTGTGTTTTTTTATCTAAACTTTTTAGTATTTTGGTGGTTCAACCTTTAGTAGATACTATGAAATACATTGCATTGTGTGCACGTTACGTATTTGATGAAACACCTTGAGTACTGTTTTGAGCTAAGTAATTCTTTGTGCAATATATTCCGGGTCCCGGAAATGCATTTTGATCTGGCATGCACGAATTAGCAGCTATATGAAGGTTGTAGGATTTAAACTAGTTCGATTGTTTGGTTTTATCATCAATGAGAAATGAAAGTTGTACAAAATATGATATTGCTTGCAATCTAGTTACATCGAAGTAAAGTTCTCGTTTCTAATTGGATATAAGCCTAGGTGCCAGTTGATTGACTTTCTGGAACTGTTAAAGGGAGTTGTGGAGCAATAGCATGCTTGAGGCCTGCTCTGATAATGAATGTATTAGAAATTAGCATATGGTAAAATTTTGAAACTCCATCAAATGCCGATTTGTTTCCTGGTGGAAGATTGAGTTAGCTGTGAGAGTTATGCATGAAAGTAATCTTTTTGATTCTCCTGATACTTGGTCATTGGTTCTTGCAAACTTCGACTTTTTGAGTAACATTTGAATTATAAGATGATATCATTGATAGGAAGACTGTTGTGTCATAGCAGTTCTTGGTATACCAAGGAAGTCATCTGTTGTGTGTAAGCTCTTTTGCATGTGATCATCTATATGGTAGTTTTTTGGTAATTGAATGTTGAGTATTCGCTTAATTAACTTTATTAATGTTGTAATGACATAAGAGTAATGCCATTATTTCGTGTATTAGGTGAGGCGGTGATTAGTTAGCCTGCGGGGAGGTACTTCAAATCAGACATGTAAGTTTTGAAATCATATTGATGGATCTCTTCCACCAGCATGAAGAGGCATCCCATCATCCTTTCAGATTACTGTCATCAAGTCTTTTCTTGTTATTTACACCCAAGTTTAAGTAGAGGTCATCTCTCATTCTTACGCTTTTCAAGTTCTTCCTCCTTTTGGTTAACCGGTCTGAGATCTTTTCCTGATTATTCACCAAAGAAACCTACTATAAAAGACTCCGAATTTGTCCACCGTATCTCAACTGTCATCAAGCAACGTTGCTGTGAGCCCTTTCGCCGAATTCTGAAGCCCTTTGAATCCAAATTCAGGCCTGACCATCTCATTTGGGTTCTCATGGACATTAAAAATGATTACAGACTAGTCGTCAATTTATTTGACTGGTCATGCATTAGAAGGTACCCATCGCTTGAAGCGTGCTGCATCGTTATTCAAATTGCTGTTGCTGCAAATGATCTAAAGATGGCTCAAAAACTTTTTCATGAATTCTGGACAAAACCCAGTATTGATGGCAATATGTCAGTCTCCCAGTTTCTTGAAAAGTTAATATACACTTACAAGGATTGGGGTTCAAATCCCTATGTGTTTGACATTTTTTTCCAAGCTCTTATTGAAAGTGGACACCTTGACAATGCAAGAAAGCTCTTTGATAAGATGTTAAATTATGGTGTTGTTCTCTCTCTTGATTCATGTAACATGTATCTCTCCAGACTCTTGAAAGATATTGATGGTCCCAAAATGTCATTAGAGGTTTTCCGTGAATTTTCTGAAGTGGGTATTCAGTGGAATACTGTATCATATAATATAATTCTATACTCGCTTTGTCAATTAGGCAACACCAGAGAAGCTCATAACCTACTTTTGCAAATGGATTTAAGAGGTTGCAGTCCTGATGCTGTCAGTTACAGTATAGTAATCAATGGATATTGTAATCAAGGAGAACTTCGCTCGGTGCTAAAAATTGTTGAAAATATGCGACAGAAAGGTTTGAAACCAAATGCATTTACCTTTAACAGTTTAATATTTCTTCTGTGCAAGACTGGTAAACTGGTAGATGCAGAGAAGGTTTTGAGGGAGATGATTTCTCAAGGAGTTTTTCCTGATAATGTAGTCTACACGACTCTCATTGACGGCTTCAGCAAAATGGGAAATGTTTCTTCTGCACACAGAATGTATGATGAAATGCAGAGTCGGAATATTCTTCCTGATTTTATCACTTACACTGCTCTAATTTGTGGCTTTTGTCAGAATGGAAAAGTAGCAGAAGCAGACAAGCTCTTTCATGAAATGCTTAATATCGGGTTAAAAGCAGATGAATTTACTTATACCACGCTTATTGACGGTTATTGCAAAACAGGTGATATTAAAAAGGCATTCTCTCTTCACACTGAGATGATTCATATGGGCCTAATTCCAAATGTAGTCACGTACACTGCACTGGTTGATGGGCTCTGTAAACAGGGGGAGGTTGATACAGCAAATGAACTTCTTCACGAGATGTGTGGAAAGGGACTTGTTCTTAACATTTACACATGCAATGCACTTCTCAACGGTCTTTGTAAATCCGGGAATATAGTGCAAGCAGTGAAATTGATGAAAGATATGGAGGTGGCTGGGATAAAGCCTGATGCTTTTACCTATACTACCCTAATGGATGCTTATAGCAAATCTGGGCAAATGGTTATGGCGCACCAACTGCTTCATGAGATGTTACAGAAGGGGATTAAACCAACTGTTGTTACATTCAATGTTCTAATGAATGGATTTTGTATGTCAGGGATGCTAGAAGATGGTCAGAAGCTGCTAAGCTGGATGTTGGAGAAGGGTATAATGCCTAATGCAACCACTTATAATTCTCTTATTAAACAACAATGTATTAGAAATGATCTGCGTGCAGCCACTGAAGTTTACCGGGATATGTGCCATCAGGGAGTGGCACCAGATGTAAATACCTATAATATAATGATACGAGGGCATTGCAAAGCGAGGAATATGAAGGAAGCATGGTTTTTGCGTAAGGAAATGGTTGAGAAGGGATATAATCTTACAGTTGAGACCTATAATGCATTAATTAAGGGATTTATAAAAAGGAAAAAGTATATGGAGGCCAGAGAACTTTTTGAAGAGATGAGAAAAAAAGAATTACCTGCAGATATGGAAATATACTGCACCTTCGCAGAGATGAATTATGAGGAGGGGAACATTGATTTGACTTTGGTGCTTTGTGATGAAGCAGTAGAGAAGTGTCTCACTAGTAATAGCAAAGGTGGTAGGACTTAACTCTTATTGGTTGGTTTTTACCTTTGTGGAGTTCGTTTTCACTCTGCGCAATTGGGGTTACTGGCAAGCAATCATTGGGGAACTTTGGTAAATTTTGCTTTTTATGCTAGTTTTTGTCGTTGAAGCTAGTTATATTTTAGTTCCTTGAAAAGTCGCTAATTTGCAACGTGGTGTAAATGATAGGCCCTAGGTGACATCTAGATTGCAATTCCACTTCTTGGCGTGGCAGATGGGGTTTTTGATACCCTTATGATAAGTAACATGGTATTACATAATGCCATAAGAAAATGCTTGAATATCAAAGTAATGTTTTTTCTCCTTTAGTTTAAAGAAATAATAGAGGCATCATATATTGGAAATAGAGATGGTTGAAGAACACTCATTCTAGTTGAAAGATATACTGAACTCTTGCGAGTTGAAAGCAGTGTCTGCTTTCCTGGCTGGCCAGCTCAATTGAATACACTTTTAGAAGTGGCTTAATAATTTGATGAATAATTACTAAGAGATTAATATTGATGGGACGAGTGTGTATATTTATGGGTGTATGTGTGTGTTTATGAAAATCTGGATTTTTTTTTGAAAGGCATTAAAAAACCATTACCTTGAGGATGTTAAATGGACGGCTAACAGTGGGTCGAGAGCCACCTGGTTGAAAAAATGTCACATCTGAGTTTCCTTGTGCGCTAGCTGCATTTTACCCCTTACTGAAGAATATTTTTATGAATCAATTGTTTTGGGCAAGACATGAACGGATTTCTCATGCTTTAACAGTTTAGCTTTTGTAATTCATAACTTCCACTTCATCCTTAATTTATTCGCCTAATCCAAGGCATTTTAGTGTTGCCACTTACAATGCCATACCTTGTCAAATGCCTGATTGGGGTATTAAGTAAACCGTTAAATTGAGATAACTTGTGTGATTCCCGTCACCCCTTGTATCTATTATGCTTTATCAGCATTTATGTTATTTGCCGATTGAAGGTTCTACTTTTTTCTTAGATCTATATATTTGTTTGTTGTTGTTCAGGGATGCTTGAAGTGGAAGAACGATGACATGATCCCATCTAGATTAAAGTTTTCCCAACATCTATATTTGTACCAGGGTATGTTTGTTAAATCATTCATTTGAATTTGCAACGCCACCCCTTTGCATTGCTCATCCATTACCATGCAATTCAGGAAATTAATGGAATGCTTGGCCCTTAGGCAAAGAGGCTGGAAGAATCTTGCCTATAAAGATATACAAGCATATTGAAAGCTCACTAAGTGCCATCCTGAGATCTGGATAAGAACTTTATGATGCCTTGTGGATTATGATGGCGATTATATAATTATCAAAGAAGGTGCTTTTGGTCAGTTCTTGGAGTGTACTTGTGCCCTTGTTATTGTTACGGGATAATTACAAAAACTACCCCTGAGGTTTAGCCTAATCACAACAAATTCCTGTCATCTTTCAAAATTACAAACTCTCTTTAAAGTGTTACAAACACCCCCTTGTTTCGTATTTACCTAAAAATACCCCCTTGTTGAGGGCTAATTTGTAAAGTAGAAACAAATGTCAACGGAATATTTGTAATTTTGAGAGAGAACTGCGTTTTTTTGTAATTAAGTTAAACTTTAGGGGTACTTTTTGTAATTAACTTATAAAGCTATTGAAGTTTGGAGATTTATGCCTAAGGATTTCTTTGAAGTAGAGTTGCTAATGGCCATTGCACCTACTTTTGACATGCAACTAGCATCTAATGCTACGATGAGCAGCAAATGGCAATGAGAAGTAACGGGAGTGTCGACTAAAGGCCCAGAGGAAGGAGCTTTGGGCAACAGAGTGAAGATATTAAATACTAAATGAATGCTACTCTTTATACATTTCAGCTCAGTATGCGAAGAACCACAAGATTGGATTCTGAATTATCCGGACAATATTTTTGTATTGGGACAACAGAAATTGGCCATTATGGAGAACTTGGGATGAAGTATCATCCAAGTGTGGTATGTTTTGTCAATGGGAATTTATTTTGACCAGAAATGGATGGTCTCTCTCTCTTATTTCTCCTTTTCTCCTTGTTTGTTATTGTTTAATATTTAGGGTTAATTACAAAAAAAGTTTAGGCTAATTACAAATAACTCAATTATCTTTCAAGTTTGCAAATACCATATTGACTTTGTTTTTATTTTACAAATTGTACCCTAAGGGGGTGTTTTTTACCACTTTAAGGGAGTATATCTAATTTGAAAGATGACTATTTTTTTTTTGTAATTAGAATAAACCGCCGTGCTAGTTACAGATATATTGCAAATAAGATTAGTTACAGATAAAATGGTTGCATGAACTGAATATCAACACTCAGAAGCTGACAGCTGAAAATACTAGTGAAGGTCTATTATGCATCACTATCCTCTCCATTTCAGTACAAGGAAACCTTACATGTCACAACAAAAATTCCAACAAAAGCATAACTGCAGAAACAAAAAGCATCACCACTGAATGTGGATGAAAACAGTGGCCATGAGATGGGACAGACGAAGGAGGATTTGTAGATGCTGCAACTTCCTTTGAGCAAGCATAACTGCATCGGCTTGGACGAACTACTCTGTACACACCACTCTGTGTTAAAATGTAAACATCTTTTCTGTTATCTTCTCCGAATGAAAATATGTACTCTAAAGCAGGAACATTGCTGTTGGGCACCGAGTCACACTTGATGGGAGAATCTGGAGCGCAGCTGAAAGAAATGTCGTTGCTTGTAAAGTTTCCACTGTCTGCAGGGGATTCTGATGCTGCCCAGATATGACTTGCGTATAGATCTCCATACAAGTAACTGACCATAACATATTGAGGCAAGAGGTATGTTAGTTCAACACATATAATCAAAGATTATACTAATGGAGTGTTTGCAAAAACTTTTACTTTTAGAGGAAGTGATTTATTATAATAGGAGTGAAAAGTAGTTCAAAATCAGAAGTTGGAAGTGTTTGCGAATAAGAGCTACAAAATGAATAAATTAAAGAATGTTTGGTGAATAAGTTGTAAAAGTGCTTTATTGTAGGCACAAGTCAAACCAAAAGCAAATCAAAAATATAAAGCCAATCTCCCCCAGCATTTAGATTCTGATAAAAAATTCAGAGTCAGAAGCATAAGTCTGACATTTAAAAACACAAAAAATCCATTTTTTTGTTTTGTTTTTTTGTTTGTTTTTTTTTTTTTTGAGCCAAAAGCTGACAATTAAAAGTGATAATTACAAAAACTACCACTGAGGTTTGGGGGTTTGGGTTAATTATAAAAAAACCCAGTGAGATTTGAAAATTACAAAGAACCCCTTAAGGTTCAGTTCTGTGTTAAATGAAAGGAGGTGTCTGAAATATTTTTGCTTATCAAGGGGGTAAAGTGTAATGAATCAAACCTCACAGGGTTTTTTGTCATTTTCAAAAATCTGTGGGTTTTTTTGCAATTAACCCAAACCTTGGGTAGTTTTTGTAATTATCCCATCACTTTTTTGTTAAAGAAATAAAGATTGTTTCTTGAGCTTTACCTTCCATGTGTGCATGGATCAGTCTGTGAACGATAAACGTATCCACCAGATATTGCTGCAGAGCCAAGTTTGTTTATATTGGAGTGGCTATATCCCACTACTGGGAAGATTGGGTCTATTGAATTAGCAGAAGTGTTGCCCCCTGGAGTTGTCTGAGGCTGAAAAACCATAGGACCTTCGTAGACACGCCATCCATAGTTTCCACCCTTGGAGATGATATCAACTTCTTCATACTCATCCTGGAAACAGTCGAATAGGCATATAAGACTATAGAAGTACATTTTATACAGATGATTTAAAAAGGTTTGTAGATAACAGTGTATATGAACCTGTCCAACATCGGCACAGAGGAAGTATGAAGGCCTTTCTGAATCAAAGCTACAACGCCAAGGATTTCTCAAACCGTAAGCCCAAATTTCAGGTTCCATTTCTTTATCTTCCGAAAACGGGTTATCTTGAGGGACAGAATAATTTCCCCATCGGCCTAGCTTAACTATTTCCTCTTCACCTGCGAACTCCACATTCGTTAGAAAGGACTGTTCACAAATGTTAGATCATTAGAGTATGGGAGTGTTTGCAATCACTAAAAGAAAAAGTGCTTCTCAGTTTTTGGCTAAAGAAAACCACTTGTTAGTGTTTGCAAATGCTTCTGTTTCTGATTTTACTTCATTTAATCAAAATCTAAAAGCAGAGATGAGTGTTTTAGATTACTGATTCTGCTTCTAGTTTGACTTTTACAAACAAAGAAGCACTTTTGCGACTTTTTCACCAAACACTGTAAACTTCTGATTCTATTTGCAAACACTACCGACTTCTAATTCTAAACTACTTTTACTTCTGCTACAATATATCACTTCTTCTAAACGCAGATTTTTTTGCAAACACCTCCCTATATAGGCTTTAATGTAGTACATACCAGAAACAGAAACTGAAATATAGCTTTTGTGTTTTGAATACTTACTTGGTATATTGTCTACATCGACCCTCAAAATTTTCCCAAGCAGCGACTTCTTTTTCTGTGCAAAATTGTATGGATCACCTTTACTACCTCCATCTCCCATCATGATATACAGGTAACCATCACCTGGACCAAAAAGAATTTGGCCACCATGATTTGCTGTGAAGGGTAGCCCCAATGTGAAAATTCTTCTTATTTCTTGTGATCTTGCCCTTTCTGCCTACAAATCATCATATATGACTCAACTTAGATACATTTTAATTTCTCTGATATGAATAATTAATAAAACTACCCTGAGGCTTAGCCTAATTACAAAAAAACCCAGTTATCTTTTAAAATTACAAAAATCCCCTCGACATTTGTTTCTCTTTTACAAATTGCACCTTAGGAGAAGGGTGTTTGTAACCGTTTAAGAGGATATTTGTAAGTTTGAAAGATAACTGAAACTTTTTGTAATTAGGCTAAACTTCAGGGGTAGTTTTTGTGAATATCCCTTATGTATATTCCATTTTTAATCTCATTAGCTGTAAAAAAAAAAAAAGAAAAGGAAATTACCATTGATGGGCTTGCAGCAGTTCCATTAGCACTATACTCAGCAATAACAGTATGATATTTGCAAACTTCTCCAGCATCCGAAGAACCAATCTGCGAAGGATCACAGTCGACATCTGAATTGCATGCACATCTCCCACCACAACCCGGAGACTTTTCTTTGTCACAATTGAACGACGCAAAAAACCGTCCGTTCTTTGCAAAATCCGGATGAAACGCCATTCCCATCATCCCGAAACTGGTATCCAGATAAACTTGATCCGTTAAGTCAACGAATGGACTTGATTCATCGAGTCCCAGTACATCCCCTGAATCTTGTTCAGGAATATTAGCCAACCATATTTTGCCCGCGAGGTTTGAGAAAAACGCGCGGTTTGATCCATCAGGATGAGCCACCATATTGATGTAAGAACCATTCCCGATTTTCTCGAGACAAATGCCCTTCGGAGGTGGCAATGCGTCGGTTTTATTAAGCGAAACAGGTTCGCCGTTGAAGCAAAGAGCGTTTTCATCAGAGGCACCACCAAATGCGTTGCAGAATACGGATTTTGATTGCCAGAGGTCGGTTAATTTGGATAAAGTCGTGTTTTGTGGAACTGCAGCTTTGCTTTGCAATGCAGGGGCAAAGGGGGAATTTGAGATCAATACATCTTGACAAGATTCCCACACAGTTGAGCAAAAGTTAGTATTGTTATTTGTGTTGGTTGATAAGGATGATACTGATGTGCCAGCAGTGGAATTGCAGAGTATTGGAACTGGTCGAGGCTCTGAGTCGACGGTGAATAACTTTGCTGAGAATGGATCACAGGTCTGATGAAAAAAGGGGTTCATTAGTCTTAGGGTTAATTACAAAAACTACACCATGAAGTTAGCTTAATAACCAAAAACACAGTTATCTTTCAAAATCACAAATATTCCTTGACGTTTGTTTCTATTTTACAAATTGCATCATCTTTTGGGGGGTGTTTGTATTACTTTAGGCGGTATTTGTAATTTTGGGAAATAACTAGAGTTTCTCTGTAATAAACCTAAACCTGATGGGTAGGTTTTGCAATTATCCCTTGGTCATATTGAAAAATTTCAAGGGTTCTCTCAGAAACAACTATTTCAAAGGATAATAAGGAAAAATTCTAAATTACACTTGGAAACAAGAATTGAAACTGTATGACCTTCCACCAAAGTTTCAAACAAGTTTTCATAAGAAAACTATTGCCTACTTGCCATTTATTTAATCCTAAAGAACATCATTTTACAAGAAGCCCAAAAGAATTCTCCCTACAGAAAATGGAACATAAAAGTTGTCCAGGAGCATGACAGTTTGCAAAAAGATAAAAAAAATAAAAAATCTTGGGATTTCTCAAAATAAATAACAAGTACAAAATTTCTCAATTTCTACTACTGAGTTATAGCAAAAATCAAGATTCCATTTTTCCACAGGATTCATTCACAAGTTCAGAAAAAAGAAAGGAAAAAGAAAACTCACTGCACAGAGGACTGATTTCACAGCAGAAGCACAGGCAGAATCAGATATGTTCATAGCCTGAAAACGCTTTTGCAACTGCAGATCTTGTGATGGATTACAACACGCTTTTCCATTGTATGGACAGAAGGCCAAACTGCCATTTGTGCGAGTAGGTGCTCCTGCAAATTTCAATTAAAAAACAAAAGCCATATCTAAATTAAAAAAAAAATGGCACCAAGAATCACTAAAAACATACACAACACACACTTACTCAAGTCAGTGCACAAGGGAAATGAAGAAGAAGGAAAAGGGCACAAGACCATCAGACACAAAAAGCACAAAATTTTCCCAACTTTTTCCATTTTTGTCCACTGTTTGTAAATGATGAGAAAGACAATAATTACATGCAGCCACCCCTCACATCAATTATCACCAAAACCTTATCTTCTATATTTCCACTAATGTGCAAAGTGCAACTTAATATATATCATTTGCACATAAATGCTCAACAAGGAAAAAAAACTGGAATTAATTAAATATAGAAATGTTTTATCTAGAAGCTATTGAACTTTTCATGTCCCTTTGGACAAGAAAGTCTATCTGATTGGAAATTTGTTCATCAGGGCTAGTGGATCATTAATGGAGTTAAACCTGAAAGCTAAATTTGATTTAAATGGAATATGGACTTGGCACTAAAGTTGTGGCACATAATTTCTAGAGTTGGGGTTGACTTGTTTATTTGTACAAAATCTCAGTGGATGGAAGTGGTTAAAAAGGAAAGCAATAATGTTTGAACAAAATAAATGTGTATGTAAAATAATCATTAAAGTTTGGTGATTGTTGGTGACACTAAATGCACACCTTGTCATTTATTGGTCTTTCTTTACAGTATGGGTTTTCACACTGTTCTTCAATATTCAAAAAGGTGTAAAAAAGTAATGCACATAATGTCAATATCTATTATCTCTTAGACTCTAAAAAGATTTAATGTGTTACAAGTCAAGTGACAAAGAGGTTTTGTCTAAGTTACTATTACAACCAAGATTTCCACATGCATATCAACACTACAGTAACACAACTTAATTATAAATTTAAATTCCAAAAACATTGTTAATTTTATTAAAGGGATAATTGCAAAAAAAAAAAAAAAAAACCATTGAAGTTTGATATATAGTTCTAAACTTAGGGGGATAGCTGTGATATTTCTATAAATCTGGGGGATTTTGAAATATTTTTTTGTTTAGGAATGAGGAAAATATAAGAAAAATCAAAATTTAAAGAGAAATTTGTAATTTTAAAAAACCTCTATATTTTTTTTCTTAATTAGTCCAAATATGAGGTAATAAATTACCCTTTTGTTATATCATTGTAGAATAATTTGATTGTAAGAACCGAGTGGACAAGAGGTTGGACACTTGGACTTTGGTATGCAATTATGACGAATATGGTCTATGGGGACACAGATTTTCTATTATTAGACGTGATAGCAACCAAAAAACTCAAGAAACGGACAATCGCATTATCCCTTATCTGTCAGAGATTTTTTAATTTAGTCTAACAGCTAAAGATATCTGGAAAACTAGGCGTGCCTCACTAGTCTGGTTCATTATCGATCAAAAAGAATCAATAAAATAATACTTTACAAGCTGAACCCAAGTTTAGGGCAATGGATGAGGACAAAATACAGAGGAAAATTACACAAAATACTCTTATTTTTGACCGATTCCTCAATTTACTAATTCATCACATTTATATATTTTTCATTAATGTTTTACGCTCTTTTTTTACTTTTTTCCCAAAAAATTACGCTCTCAGTCACTTTGAGTCTAATCTATCATTTCTCCCTCTCTGTCTCTTCATCTTGACATCTTGGTTTCCGCCTTGCATGTCCGCCATTTTTGCCCAACTTGGTGTATGAAGGCAACTGCTTCGTTAACTTCTCCGTGATCCTCTCGTGAAACCGTCTGTGGAAACTGCTGCTTTTGAAATTGGTTTTTTTTGTTTGTGGTTTTTGGTTTCGTATTTATATCATGGCTTCGAAGAAACCCTTTCTACTTTGACTGAAAATGGAGAAGAAGATGTTAGATAAATGTTTTTATCATGATTTTGATGATTTTGTTTAAATGTGTATTTACACTTGTTAGCAAATATAGGTCGAAACATAAATTACATATTTGCACATATAGGGTGGATCGAGTATACCTATTTGTAGCGGAGCTATCGATCCACATAGCCAGGATTGAGCCCGTCTACAAGCCTCATTTTGATCCATGATTAAGCCATCTACAAGCCCTCTCTTGATTGAACCCCGAACAACGAACGAATCCCATAGGTTGGTTGAACCACGAACAAAACCACGAACCGTCTTTCTCGTTGGTGTAAATAATTATTAGAATTATTTACTTGGATGTGCACACCTTAAACCCTTGGAGAACTTTGGTGATGCTCCAAGAAGAAAATCGTAAGGAGAAATTTTAGGAGAGATATTGTTATTTGTTTGTGAGGGGACGTTCTAATTAATTGGTCTGATTGTAGGAGAGATATCAATATATATATATATATATATCTCAATACCCTATATCAGTTAGAGTCCTAATGGGAGAAGTTTCTAGATAGACCTTATCTAAATAGGACTCCCTATTATCTCAAATATAAATGCAACCTAAGTGCACCCAATATCTCTCACTCATACATATTTGACTCGACTCATTCGAATCACATCCTCATTATTCTCATCTTACGTCTCTTATTTCTTACGGGGAATAAGGCTTGTGACCGAGCGAGAAAGTATAGGTGAGGAGAGTTATATTAAGTCATCACCAAACTAATATAACCCTACAACTCAATAACTCGTTATATACCCCAAACCAAGTGGTCGCACCCAATCAAACATCTCTAGATCCCTCAATGAAATAAATAGAGCATGCTCGACTCACTCAAATATGTTTCTATATTCATGACTAGTCAAACACGTTTCGACATAGTCGCCCTGCCTATGAATCATAGAACATAAGTGCGTTACCAACTTAATTCTTCCTTTGGCCCCATATGCCAATTAGCTTGATCTTGACAGCTTTCCTAGACATGCTCCGACAGACTGAATCACACATGGCCATTAGATACATGCTAAAGTAGCGTCATCAAGCTTACACCTCATGACATGGTCCAAAGTCCCAAAGGGTACAAGAAAATAATATGGGCTCACACAGTGACGAAGCAGAGACCCATTCAATCACTTTCCCATAGACGGTTGACTCAAAGCACATGTAGTATGAATACATTCTATGATGGAACTCCAACTCAATTTAGGCATGTCACGCTCTAGACATCATACAAATCTTAGTTCAGTCGCTATTCAAGCGCCCGACCTGCGCACTACTCATAGTCACTCCCAAAGTGTCATACGATAGTTCACACATTCGGCTACAAACAAGCTTTTATGAAGTTTGGACATACTTCATAATCGATCGACTCGGATCTCATCTTAACCTCTAGTTAAGACGATTGTTAATTATACTTATTAACCTTCATCACTGCTCTAGCGAAGGCGATCATTCGCAAACCTCTTTATGCGACATAATCTTTTAAGTCTCATCATGCTCGCTCTCTTAGCTCCAGGGCGATTGCCCGTGTGAGAGGGCCAATCATAGCCTGGTGACAACTTACAAGTTCAATACCAAACACATAATGAGAATCCAACATATCTCATTAATCACAATATGCTCTCAAAGGCCACATAATCAATTCTACTTAATCCCTAATGACTCACATGCCTTTGGAGCATATCTCCAAACAAAGGCTCATAAAAGGGATCAGCGTCCACACTGCTCGTAGAAGTATGCCTGAGAACAATTTAACTATGCACAAAAGCTCTTAAGTGAAGTAAAGCCTCTAGTAAGTATGTTTGGTCTACCACCAATGTCCGGTGCCCAAACCATATACCAAAGTGGTTTTACTATCACAAAGATAACAAAATACATCATGAATGTGCACGCAATGCGTATCGTTTCAAGATGCCAAATTTGCCTCTAGCAAATCATAGACCAATCTGTTAAGATATCTAAGTCTCCACATGTCGGCATCATAATAGTGCATGGATCACTTCGATATCCACTCACCAATCACACTGCTAAATACAGGACTTACTGAGTACGCACATAGCGCACATCAAACATTCGACAATGTTTACTTAAATTAGCTAGCATTTATTTTCATCTTCCGAAGATATCGTATCTTGACTAAGAATATGATCTTTGACCATAGAGTGTAAAGACAACCAACACTTAGTGGCAATAACTCCATGTTATTTCCAGTCATCACATTTTTGCCATATTCAATGAGATACATCTCATACATATGTTCAGTGAATTAATTGACCATCGTAGGCCTATCAAAATAATAGCTCAATGAAATCAATGATGATTCAAGTCAAGCTGGAGCTTCTTGGTCAGCAATCAATGTGCTCTTACTCCACTTCTTGAATTCATCGGGTAATCCACATAAATCTCTGAAGCAATTTTCATTGAACTATGTCAACTTTAATCATCCAAGTCAAACCTAGATGAAAGTGGCAATAATAGATAACATATCAGATAAATTGAGGCAATCTCACCACTCAGGGAGAACATCTCAGAAAATTTACGCTCTTTGAACATGCGTAAATATTTCGTCTTTAGTCCAACTACACACATGTTAATCAACCTATCTATATTTCACTTGACCTTCCAAAACCACATGTTTCAAATGGTCTTGCATCTAGACAGAATATTAACAAGCTCTTAGACTTTATTCTTAGTCATTCGACTCATCTTTTCCTTCGCAACCACTATCCACTTAGGGCATCAAGTAAAGTCACATATTTTATTGACTCATAAACATCTACAAAAGTAATTGTGAATGATACCCACTCAATCTCATATAGATGATGTGAAATATTTTATATTCACTCTTTTTACTTGTGGAATTTGAGAATCCTTTGCTTGTGAGGCACTAGCTCCCACTTACTTAGTGTCGCTCCCACTATCCCACAATTACTAGATGAGTATAAAATACAATATCCTCGCTAGAGAAATGAGCGCCTCCTAAGGATCTTGCAACTCGCATAGTTTCAAGATCTCTTTAGACTTCACATATGCTCAAGAAATTCCTTTGAGGAGAAACCTGAATCGTGCGACTTGATTCTCCACGTGAGAACACGTATTCTCGAACTTACATAGGAACATACCCACTAATTTGGGCTAGTTACCAAACTAAAGTTCATACAAGGTTGAAGAATCATTTGGAGACACATATTTTATTATGTAGGCAGCAACAAGATACACAAATCAATTTACGCCATCATAAATCTAATAATTTTGAAGTGGTTGTCCCTTCTTCGCAAGCTCATATAGTTGAAAAGTATTTAGAACTATCATTCAACTTGCAACTTTATTTTCTTCAACTCGTGTGTCCAAACTAATTAGACACACTATTTTCGCTCCCTATTAACATATCTCCATCTCATTAAGAATCGCTCAAAGCAATTTGACACTTCTAACTGATGAGAGTGAGAATGTACTAACTTATAGCGTAAATAGCAATGAAAGAAAACATAATGTGTTAATTTTGTGCCTCACACTCATAAGTCTGCACTCAATTTAGTGGACTTAACTTTAAAAGAAAAAACAGCTTTCATTCCAGCAGACTTATCCCGCTTGAAAAAAAAATTATATAGAGGGAGATTGACCTTAGCGAGTTAGACAATAAAGCCTCATCAAGCTAATACAATCGTCCTCCGGACCTCACGTAACACGATATCATTAGAAGATCTAAAAGAATACTATCTAAAACCAAGCATCACAAAGAAAAGATAGACAAGTCTTCTCACTCAACAAATATCTTACAAGTGCATTTATCCGAGTAAGACTATATCGACACATCAAGTTGCTCACACCAACTGTTAAGCTTGAGGTGACTCTTTTTAGGCTTTTAGCCTCCTCTTGTGCGCTCTTTAGCTGCACAATATGATAATAGTCATACGCATTTTCTCAATCTCAAAACCACATGCTAAGTCAACCAATATCTACAATCCACCCATGGAGAGATTTGGAATATTAGCAAAACATTAAGAGAGCTATTAAATGGTCAAACTTCATCTCAGTACAATTACGAGCGAAGTTACCAATCTCATAAGTGCACTTAATAATTGTTGATACTTAATTGCCTCATTCAATAAGGTGACACGACTTATTGTCACTTTATGGATCAATTTATAGTTCTAGTTTTAGCTTTTGCTCTCGTCAAACTACATTATGCTTGTTCCAACATTCACCCGAGTTGGTTTATGTTGGTCAACACAAGCGACAAGTGCACTCACTTATGTATTTCTCAACTTTTTATAATCAGCCACTACATAGGCGATTTTCATTAATAATAACACAAGTTACTAATATCATTAATTCAACTCAAGTTGAGAATTTGGATAACTAGAGTATTTACTTGAGAGTAAGCTCATATTCCAAAAATAGAGCTTAAACTTTTTTATTAAATTTGCAGATTAAACAAATTAAAGCGCAAAATTAATTCTTGATCCATAAGTATATCATCGGCATCTCAACTGCGATTATTTCGGGCAATTAAATTCTTACATTTGCGGCTTAAACAAATAAAGCGCAAATACTTTCTTGAATCTACAAAAATATTGTTCGTGTCTAAGTCGCGACAATACTGGATACTTTGTCTATTTTCATGCTAAATTGGCAAAACTAAAGTTGGTGAGTTTGGTCTAAACGCATTTCAATAAATTGCACAAACAGTTAGGTACTGATCTAAAAATTTTATTTTGAATCCAAGTAATATTTATTATTTTCTTCAATTCAATGAGATTGAAAATTTTCCACTAAAGCTAGTAATCATCTCCCACCGAATTGAAGATCACAATAAAAGTTGCTGATCCATGAATAAAATTATCAAAGTCCATAAATACATCATGCATGCATCCATGCGATATAAGTAATTACAAAAACAAATATAGCCCCCATGAGCGACATTGACATATGGTGCATCATGTGGAGATAATTTAGAACTATGGTGGTAAAACAAAAAATATCCTCGTAAAATTGATGTTACATTGCCTCCAAAAATTGGCTCAATAAATACATGCCTCGAAAAATAAAAAAAAACTACATATTATGAAGGCCTACGACATCAATCTAGAAAAAGTACAAGAAATAAATGAGGATATCTAATTACCACTATTGTTAAAAATTAACTCCCACAAATAATATTAATATAAAATAGTAAACACTCACATACATGAGCACCCATATGTCAATGTCCATAAGTCCCAACAAAATTAATTGCAACACAAACAAAATTGCATACACATAAAAAATTAATAAAACATGCAACTCATAAATTAAAAATCACATAGAATATTTTTGCTTGCACCTCAGTGCGCAAAAATATAATTATTTTTTTTACGCACCTTATGTGGAAAAAAAATCCATCAATGTGCAAAAATGATTTTCCCATGCATCACAATGCACAAAAATATATTAATTTATTGCAATCATCTTAATGCGCAAAAATAATTTTTCTTTCATGCAACTAATGCGAAAGAAAAAAAAAATATCATTGCTACATATGTGCAATAAACAATTATTCATGTATCATATTGCACAATAATAATTTTGCAAGCATTCCCATGCGCAAATATAATTTTTGCAAACACTAAATTGCGCGAAATTATTTTACACGCATTAACACTATAACAAATAAATAATGCACAAAAATAATTTTGCAAGTGTCCCAACACGCAAAAAATAACTTGTTATTCAGTTTCTACATAAATAGAAAATAAGCTGGGATAAAAACAAGAAATTATCTTAGCCCAATGGTGGACTTTATTATATAAATCAAGAGATCTTGGGTTCTAATCCATGTTAGACCAACAATCCAATATTTTTTTTATAGCAAATAGGATATACTACTTAGGCACTACTTAGCGCCATGTCATCGCCCGTGTGACGTCCAAATAGATGACACGTCAATGCCCACGTGCGACTACACGCGCATGTCGCCCACGCGACACCATGTCGATCCTCATAAGCGGTCGCGCCACATCGCCGCATCGTCAAGGTCAGGATGCTCGCGTTGAACCTCACGTGTGGAGAAGTCCTGGCCCACGTGCGAGCGGAAATAGCCACAGTACAAACGAATAGTCCTAGGAACAACAAAGGAATATGTCTCTTGTAAGACGGTCGCACGGCGATGCGTTGGAATGCACTTTTAGGATAAACGTGATACTTTTAATATAAAATGTGATACTTTTAGTGTAAAAGTGATACTTTCTTTGAATACACTTAATTTTAGTGTATTCGGATAAGGTATCACTTTTTACACTCAAAGTATCACTTTTTACACTAAAGTATCCCCGTCCGCACGTGTGTGACCGTCTTACACAAGTTTTTGCCCAAAGTTAATCTTTGCACATTGTTCAATGCAATTTTTGTTTTAACTCAAAAGCTTTGAATCGCCATAACTTATTCAATTCAAATCCGTTTTACATGCATAATATACCAAATTAATCGTCTCAACGAGATCTACAATTTGACACTATTATTGCATATATGAAAATAGAAATACAGATTCGAAGTTTTCAAATAAAAAATCAAATCACATAAATCATCAAACTCAAGCACATCACATAGGCGATATCGAGCCATAATGGCTCTGATACCACTGTTAGCAAATATAGGTCGAAACATAAATCACATATTTGCACATATAGGGTGGATCGAGTATACCTATTTGTGGCGGAGCTATCGATCCACGCGCCGGGATTGAGACCGTCTACAAGTCTCCTTTTGATCCATGATTAAGCCATCTACAAGCCCTCTCTTGATTGAACCCCGAACAACGAACGAATCCCATAGGTTGGTTGAACCACGAACAAGACCACGAACTGTCTTTCTCGTTGGTGTAAATAATTATTAGAATTATTTACTTGGATGTGCACACCTTAACCCTTGGAGAACTTTGGTGATGCTCGAAGAAGAAAACCGTAGAGAGAAATTTTAGGAGAGAGATTGTTATTTCTTTGTGAGGGGACGTTCTAATTAATTGGTCTGATTGTAGGAGAGATATCAATATATATCTCAATACCCTATATCAGTTAGAGTCCTAATGGGATATGTTTCTAGATAGACCTTATCTAAATAGGACTCCCTATTATCTCAAATATGGATGCAACCTAATTGTACCCAATAACACCAAAACAATGTCTCTATTGTTGTTCAAAAAATACTCCTAATCATTTTAAATTATTTTTCGTAGTATTTCTTGAAGTTTATTTTTGTTTATTCAAAACAATTCGTTTTGGGCGATATAAAAATTGATTTTTATGTTTTAAAGTGTTTTTAACAATTCTACGAATACCATCAAGGTAAAACAGAGCACGAAAGATGAAGTCGAAATTTTTCACGACGAAAATGCCCTGGAATATCTTGGTCGATTTGTCCAAGCTTTAAGATTTCAATTTTTCATCAAAAATCATTCCAGGGACGGAGTTGACTGGAGGTCGACGTCGACCCCCTGTCGACTGTGTCCAAGCCCTCTGCCCATTTCTCGCTTTCATTCTCAGAACTTGCGGGGACAAGTCAACCAGGTGGTCGACCTGTGTGGGACTCATTCAACGGACTTATTTTCAAATCTTTATACTAATCGACCTGGTTGACCCAATTGGTCGACGATTTTGAGCTTGTGGGAGACAACTTTTCATGAAATTGTGGGATTGATTTATAACAACTATATTATTGATTAAATCTGCATTTTCTTTACAGATTTCATTCTCCAAGAGGAGCCTATCTATGTTCAAGACCTCTACTATAAATAGAGAAAAATTTGAAGCAACAAGATACAACACAAATACAAAGCAATACAAACAATTCATTTTCACAATACAAGCAAACCTTGGTCTTCATTTTCATACTCTTGTTGTATTTCTAGCCTAAGTCTTTCACTTGCACATCTTGAGTACTAGGCTTTATTCTTGATTACACTTGCACTTCAAAGTTGTATACTTCATTATCGAGTTGTAATCTTGAATTTGTTTCTATCATCCAAAGCAAGATAACCTTGTTAGTGTTCTTGTGGTAAAAGCACACTTGGGTGATTTTAGGTGTTGAAGAGTGTGGTATTCTTCATAGGTGAAAGAAGATTGTGGTAATCTTCTTGGTGGTGTTGTAAGAAGAGTATGGTACTCTTCAAGGTGAATTTGTAATAATTTTGGTAATTATTAATTTTTTTTTATTTTTCGAAATCCACTTCGGATATACCGGGGTGGTAGAGCACGTAGTCCCTAGGTGGGGTGAAGCTCTATAAATCATCGAGTGTTGTTTATTTTCCCGTACTTACATTTTTACTTTCATCTTCACATTCGAAAAAAAGGGCGAAACTCGAAAATCGGCATAATCTATTCACCCCCTCTAGATTATCGTAGCCACTTGGACTAACAAGTGGTATCAGAGCCAAACTCTTTGGCAAGCTCATTCCACATCGTGAGTAAAGAGGAAAGATCCATGGCTACGAATGAATCATACCTTACCACCGACGCCTCCACCAACAAGCCATCACTATTCGACACCAACAACTACGCATTTTGGAAAGACCGAATGGAGTGCTTTCTACAAGGGTGCGGTTTCGATATTTGGAATGCGGTTATTGAATAGCTCAACCAACCAAGAAATTGGAGGATGGTACCACGGCCCTCAAGAGCTTCAAAGAATTCGATGAAAATGACAAGAAGGCATTCTCTCTAAATGGTAAGGCCTTGAATATTTTACATTGTTCACTCACATGCCACCGAGTACAACCATATTAGAGGAATAAGGTCCGCACATGAAGTATGAGAAAAATTGGGAACAATATATGAGGGCACAAAGAAAGTAAAGCAAGCAAGAAAAACTATACTTGTTAAAGATTTTGAAAATTTCAATATGCATGATGGTGAAAACATATCAAAAATGGTGGAAAGGCTTGACAACATTGTCAATCCTCTTATGGCACTCGGGAAAGTCATATCCGAAAAGATAAGGTCACCAAAGTACTAAATGTTCTTCCTCTCATGGTCCGAAAATGTGACGGCAATCACGGAATCACAAAATCTCGAAACACTCAAGTTCGATGAGCTCATTGGGAACCTCCTCATTTATGAAGTCTATCTTAAGGAAAGGAAAAATTTCAAATCATCCACCTCTCAATCGGGTACGCAAAATATTCCTAAAGGCTTAGCATCTTCTTCTAATAATTCATATTATGCTAGTGATGAAGATGATGAGGAGACGACTCTCTTGTCCGAACATTTACCAAATTTTGTGAATAAAAATAAGGCAAGAAAATCGAGAGACAACTCGTTTTTAAATGCGAGAAACCCGGGCATTACATAGTCGATTGCCCGAAAGTAGCGGAGGACGAGCAAAAGAAGAAAAAACATTTTCCTAAGAAGAAAGCTCTAAATGCCGAAGCTAAAACATGGGATGAACTTCTTGCCATATCCGACGAGAAAGAAGAAGCCGAATATGGTCTCATGGCCATAGACGATGAATATAATGGGGTACGCTCTAATTCTTCATCTTCTTCTTTAGTTGATGAATTACAATGTGATTATGATGAATTGCAAAATGAGTTTCAAAATATGATTGTTAAATATAAGATTTGAAAAAGGAGTATAAAGAGCTCAAATTGGAGAAAGAAAAAGTATTTACTTCCTATGAATCTCTTGATCGTGCTCATGCTATTATTATTACTAAAATGCATGTTCTTGATTCAAAAATAAATACTCACAAAAGAAATTAAAAATTTGAAAATGATGTGCATCATTTTAATTTAAGCATGGATAAGGTTACCAAAATTCTTGATGCACAAAGGAGTGATCATTCTAAATTAGACTTGGTTATAAACCTTTTCAAAATGCTTCTAAGAAAAATGACCAAGGTCCGACTTTAAATGCGTGCTAGTAGTTCCAATAATCTTATTTGTTTTTATTGTGGTAAAATTGGACACTATGCTAATAATTGTAAATTGAAAAATAACTTTAGCTATTTTTGGAGACCCAAAGGTCTCAAAACTAACCCCATGGACCCCAAAATTATAGGGTACCTAAAAATAATTCATTTGTAGGTAATAGGGGCTATAACAACAATGGAGGATTCAAAATGGCTCATGGACAACGGATGTTCACACCATATGACCGGAAGAAGAGAACTTTTTACCAACATCAAGCTCCAAGAAGAGGTATAGTCATGAAAGGAAAAATTCTTGGAAATAGAGAAATTGGTAATTATTCTTTCTCTCTTAGTAATGTTCTTTTAGTTGAAGGGCTTAAGTTCAATTTGATAAGTGTTAGCCAACTTTGTGATTCTAATTACAATGTTATTTTCAATAAAGAAAAATGTCTTATTCTTAAAAATGATAAAATTATTTGTGAAGAAAATAGAAAAGACAATCTTTACAAAATTTGCACAAGTGATTTGGTTAGTCAAAATGTTTCTTGTCTTGTCGCCAATAATGATTTAACTAGTTTATGGCATAGGCGACTTGGACATGTTGATACAAGAATTTGAAAAATATTTACAAAAACCAACATGTAAAAGGACTACCCAAATTGAATTTTGAAAATCCTGGCTTATGTGACACTTGTCAAAAGAACAAATTAGTTAAAAGTAGTTTTAAGCCCAAAATGAAATTTTCACAACCAAGCCTCTACAATTACTTCATCTTGATTTGTATGGGGATATTGGTGCGACTAGTTTAAGTGGAAAACATTACACTTTTGTTATAGTCGATGATTTTTCTAGATATACTTGGGTTATTTTTCTTGCAAATAAAAAGCGATGCCATTAATGAGTTTGCTAAGTTGTGTAGACTTATTGAGAATGAAAAGGAAGATACTATTTAGTCTATTTGAAGTGATCGAGATGGTGAATTTGATGGTGAATTTAGAGTCTTATTTGAAACCAAGGGATATGCTCACAATTTTTTGGCTCAGGACACCACAACAAAATGGAGTAGCCGAAAGGAAGAATTGGACTTTTCAAGAAATGAGTCGGTCCATGCTAAACGAATTTTCACTTCCAAAATATTTTGGGCTGAAGCCGTAAGAAATCTTGCATGTTATGTTATTAATCGTGTTTACCTTCGTCCTAAGTTGAATAAAACACCGTATGAGCTTTGGAAATGAAGAACTCCAAATATTAGTTACTTCAAAATATTTGGGTGTAAGTGTTTTATTTTGAATACTAAGGATCAATTGGACAAACTTGATCTTAAAGTGATGAAGGAATATTTATGGGGTACTCAATCAAGCGCAAATTATTTCGGGTTCACAATAAGACTAGTATGGTTCTTGAAGAATCTATCCATGTCAAATTCAATGAAGCCTCTTGTCTTTGAAAGGATACCCATGATGAAAGTGATGAAGAGGATGTTATTGAACCAATTGTTCAAGATGATGCTAAAAATGATCAACCTTCTACTTCAAATGATCAACCGTCAAAGCCAAGAGTTCCTCAAGAAGATAAAGGTGATAATTTGGATCTTCCCGTGCATTGAAATTTAAGGAGATCACCCAAAAGATCTAATTATTGGTGATCTCCTTGATAAAGTGATGACTAGAAGAAAATTTACCGAAAATACTCTTATTTCTCAAAAAGAACTAAAAATGCTAAAGAAGAAGCAATTGGAGATGAGGATTGGTTTTAGAAATACAAGAGGAGTTGAATCAATTTGAAAGGAATGATGTTTGGGAATTGGTACCTTGTCCTCCATCACAAACAATTATTGGTACAAAATGGGTATTCCTGGAACAAACTCGACGACCAAAGGCAATATTGTTCGAAATAAAGCAAGGTTAGTAGCTCAAGGGCATTGTCAAGAAGAAGGTATTGACTATGATGAAACTTTTGCTCCGTAGCACATTTAGAAACTATCCCAAAGAATCTCATATGAGTGTCGTTAAAAGAATTTTTCGATATTTGAAAGGCACTATTTCATATGGCTTGTTTTATCCAAAGAATGAAATTTTTTTCTCTTAAATGATATAGTGATTGGACTATGCGGGAAATATTGATGATTGCAAAAGTACTTCCTGGATCATATCAATTCTTAGGCGATTGCCTAGTATCTTGGTTTTCAAAGAAACAAAATTGTGTATCTTATCAACGGCCGGAACCGAATACATTTCTGCGGCCTTTTGTTGTACTCAACTTCTTTGGATGAAACAAACCTTAGCGGATTACAAATGTTCTTTTGAAAATGTTCCAATTTTTGTGATAACACGTCCGCTATAAATATTGCTCAAAACTCAGTTCATCATAACCTTACTAAACTTATTGAGGTTCGTCATCATTTTCCCGAGGAAATGCATTTTCAAACGGAAAATTGTGTCTTTTGTTCCGTCACAATATCAACTCGCGGATATTTTTACAAAACCACTTACCGCAGAGTCTTTTTCTTCTATTCAAGCTCGTTTAGGCATAATGCCTATTGAATATGGTCTATGATTGCATTTTTTACGTTTTTAAAACTTAGGGGTGAAAAATCGATTTTTGAATCAAAAATCGGACAAAATGAAATATGCTTGAGGACCGGAAGACCTAGTGGTCGGCCAGGTCAGCAACTTGTATTTGGACCGGTCGACCACCCCCTTGACCCGTCGACCATGCCTATATTTTGGATAAAATTGTTTTTGTCCCGATTTTGCCATTTTGAACGATTTTTTCTATTTTCACACCCCTTGCAAATTACACACACAATTCACTCAAAATATTTTCTTTCTTAATAAGTCTATATTTTTTAGTTTATATTACTCGTATATCTTCATTATTACCCGACTTCTCCAATTAATTGGTAAGTTTAATTCATTTTTAATCTCAATTGGGTTGAACCTTTAGGAAAATGCCTATGTTGATATTTTGATGGAATTCTTGTATAATTGTGTTGGGTATGGTGATTGTTGTTGGATGATATTTATAAAATTGCATTTTGTGATGAAAATTTGGGCATGATTGAATTTACAATTGTTATATACATCTTTGATTTTATTCTACGTACGCCAAATGCTCGATGAAACATTTCAATGAATATTTCATTACTTACACGACTCTCTCGATTTCAAAAGTCTTATAAGTTCATAGAGATCATGGTTTGTCACTCAAATGAGCTTTTACAAATCATCTTATCAAATTTCCCTTAGTTTTGGAATTTTAAGCTTTATGTTCAAAAGCTCGATAAATCGATTCAATTGCGCACTTTGGTATGAATATATGATGTTTTTATCGTGCTAACATTCTTTTTGATGATTCAAAAGGGGGAGAAATACGAAACAAATTCATTAGCTCAAAGAAGCTAGAAAAGATCACGAAAAAGCTCACGAAAAAAGCTCAAAAAAAGCTATAAGTTGTGATTGAAAAAGCCAAAAGTTGTGGATGTAATTTAGTCCATTGGATGTATTATAGACTCTTATACATGTCTAATGATTTCTTTTTGACAGGGAGCTTCTAAGCTCATATAATTCAAGCTCATATTGTAAAAGCTGAGCTTTTAGCTTTTAGTTGTTTGCTTCTACTTTTTGTTGTGCAAGTTGATAGGGGGAGGTCTTATAATTTTTTTTTTAAAATCTTTGCTCCTATACTTGTGTTTTAAAATGGATTGTCGTTTTAGACCGGTAAAATGCGTTTTTGTTTTTAAAATCGATCTCCTAAAATTGTTTTGGTTTGTAATCATCAAAAAAGGGGAGTTTGTTAGATAAATATTTTTATCATGATTTTGATGATTTTGTTTAAATGTGTATTTACAACAAAACAATGTCTCCTATTATTGTTCAAATACTCCTAATCATTTTAAATTATTTTTCGGAGTATTTCTTGAAGTTGATTTTTGTTTATTCAAAATAATTCGTTTGCCATATAAAAATTCATATTTATGTTTTAATGTATTTTTAACAATTACCGAATACCATCAAGGTAAAACAGAGCCCGAAAGATGAAGTCGGAATTTTTTCACGGATCAGAATGCTCCTGGAATAGGTTGACCGGTGTCTGAAGCTTTAAGATTTCAAATTTTCATCAAAAATCATTCCAGGGACAGGTTGACCCCACAGTCGACCTGGCCGACCCTGGTCGATCGATAAACCCCCCATCCAACTCCGTGTCCAAGCCCACTGCCCTTTTTTGCTCTCATTCGTAACTTCCGAGGATATGTCGACCACTAAAACGGCCATTTGGCCGACCAGGGTGGTCGACTTTGGGACTCCACTCAACGAACTTATTTTCAAATCTTTGTCTTGATTGACCGTCGACCCATTGGTCGACCAAAATCAAAATCTAACGATTTTTAGCTTGTGGGAGACAACTTTTCATGAAATTATGGATTGATTTATAACGGTTGTATTCTTGATTAAATCTACATTTTCTTTACATATTTTATTCTCCAAGAAGAGCCTATCTATGTTCAAGACCTCTCCTATAAATAGAGAAAATTTGAAGCAACAAGATACAACACAACTACACAAGCAATATAATACAAGCAAACCTTGGTCTTCATTTTCACACTATTGTTGTATTTCTAGCTAAGTCTTTCACTTGCACATCTTGAGTACTAGGCTTTATTTTTTATTACACTTGCACTTCAAAGTTGTATACTTCATTATCGAGTTGTAATCTTGAATTTGTTTCTATCATCCAAAGCAAGATAACCTTGTTAGTGTTCTTGTGGTAAGAGCATACTTGGGTGATTTTAGGTGTTGAAGAGCGTGGTACTCTTCATAGGTGAAGGAAGATTGTGGTAATCTCCTTGGTGGTGTTGTAAGAAGAGTGTGGTACTCTTCAAGGTGAAGTTGTAATAATTTTGATAATTAT